>JAMKQA010018971.1:0-17020 GCA_024699735.1 Posidonia australis
GGGATAAAAGAGTGATATTTCTGAGCATAGGACACACCCCGCACATCATGCACCCATTTAGCATAAGGCACCTAGCATGGCATGACATATCGCCCTCGGGCGTATATAGCAAGAGGTTGAAAAGCCAACATTTCATTGGAGAAATCATAGAAGACCGATTTTATAGGACATGCGAGGGTGCCTAACACCTTCCTCGTACGTAACAGGGATTCTTACCCGCATTTCTGGTTTTCGTAGACCTTCCTTATTGTTTTGCATGTTTTTTCATATGTTTATGGTTTTCCTCGTCTTCCATAATAGACTAGGTGGCGACTCCTGCATTTTGCATTTTTATTTTATTTTTTCGTCGTGATTTTGCCGACTTTTCGCATTTTCTTTGCGATCTCTCCGCCGGCATGATTACAAGTAGTATATTGAAGCAATTCTTCATTTTCAAAGCCTGAAACAAGCGTTTCTACCCAAAAATTCATTAGTGAAATAATATCATGGATGACAAGAGTATATGATCTGATAGTGTTACGAAAAATCCTACTATTCCTTTCTTTCCAAATCAACCAGAGAATGATTTGAAGCAAAATCGCCCAACCATGAAAAGTTAAATCAAATTTAAGATGAGGTAAAGAATGAAATAAGTCCACAACTCGAAAAAAACCTGGATATAAGTCAGCTGCCAAGAAAAATCTCCAGACATGCCTAATATATATGCAATTTAGAAAAAGATGATTGTTGTTTTCAATATGTGCAGAGCAAAAAATGCAAAGGGAAGGACCTATCTGTCCTCTCATAATCAGATTTTCCTTTGTCAAATTTTTATTTCTAATAACTAACTAAGAAAAAAGTTTGACTTTCAATGGGGTATTGCTTTTCCAGATGCATCTATAAAAAGGATTGCGAAGACCTCCATCATTTAACAGACAGTAGCCAGCCTTCACCGTATATTTTTTATCCTTGGAAGGTAACCAAATCAAGCTATCCTCTCTAGCAACAAGATTTAGAGATTGCAGTATGTTATCAAAGAGTTCTAACTGCGATTGCAGTAACATAGGATCACACAGAGAGAAATTGGACATATCAAACAGTCTATTAAAATCAGATCTAAACAGGTCCAAAGTTGCTCGAATAGAGGTCTTCTTGAATCTAGCTAATCTGTATAATCCAGGAAATATATTTTTCAGAGAGGTATCATTCCACCATTTTTGTTCCCAAAATATTGTGTTATTGCCATAACAAACATTGGAAATAGTGAAACAGTTAAGGAAAATATTGCATTGTTTGATGCTGTGCCAAAGAGGGGAACAATTGAAAACAGAAGAATTCAAAATTGCTCCAGGCCCACTCCTATGGAGATATGTGACCATTGAAAGCATTTTCCAAATAGGACAGTGGTTGTTAGAAAAAACTTGCCATAGCAGCTTAGTTTTCAAGGCTGTGCTGAAATTCCTTAAGTTAATGTTACAAAGGTTGTGTTTGGTCAGTATTTTGTTGATTTTGAGGAAACATTTTGTCTTTTTTGTGTGTTATGTTAATTATAGTCGTTTATTTAAAATTATTTGGACAATGAACTCTTATATTTGTAATTAAAAACAAACCATCTTCCAAAAAAAAAAAAAATCAAACCTACCTTCTCATTTTTTCCTTGTGACTTCATTTTTTCCTTGTGACTTGTCATTTTTCTTTTGAGGTGTACTTGTAGATTTTATGCTTGACAACTTAAAATTGCCGTGGCTTAGCATTTATTTAAGTTTTACAAAGTTATTTTCGACTCATATCTAGTTGAAGTACCCACAAAGTAGTTTAAGTATCTAAATAATTCAACTTAATTTATTTTTTTAAATGAATTATATTATATTCATGAATAAAAATATTTTACATAGACCGATCAGATCCAGATATATGATTTACAATGAATCCGGATTTTAGATTACAATTCCCAACTCAAATCCAAAGGAAAATGAGTCTGAACTTAGGTACAGGAGACTCAATCTCGACTCAGGTCTATGTGGGAGGTATAAAATACACTGACAAATGTAAACAAAGCATGTGCAAGCATAGCTTGGTATGCAGTGGTAGCCCACGATGAGCGATGATCCCCTGGAAAGTAAAAAGGGAATCGATAAAGTCACGTACTATTCAACATCCCAGCTTTAAAAGTTATCGAAAAAAGGAAAAAATAAAAAAAGGAGGGCATCTCAACTTTCAACAATTTATTTTTTGTCTCTACAGACTTGCTACAGTTGGAGAGGACCCGTAGAGTAGAGAAGGAAAGATTTGATTGATGTCAGAGAATCTGTAGCGTAGAGAACTAAAGAGACGCGCAATAATGAATGAGCGGTTACTGATTCATCAACAGACACTGTGGGATCGTGTGATGAAGTCCATTTGGAAATAGGAATCTACATCTGGCAACGCCGGGGTGGGGCCATCGATCTCATCATGCACAATGCATTCCAGCCTGCCGCTTGCTCTCCTCTCTCTCTCTCTCTCTCTCTCGGTTTCTCTTGCTTTGTTTGAGTTCTGGCTTGCATTCATGTCCGTTTTGCCTTTCCCAACATCATTCATTCCACACTGTTTCTTGTCCGCGGGCTTAAAGCCTTATAGATCATGTCACATTTTTTCTACCATGCATGTTGGGCATTGGCATCGTGACAGCATCCAACACAACGTCCATAACTCAATTAATTATTGCTTTCTTCTATGTCTGCTCCCGTCATAATGCAAGATGTCGTGATTGGCAGAGGATTGAAAAACGAAACAAAAGCGAACAGAAGATCTAGACACCTCTTCTCAGTTCTCAACGATGCGCAAGTAAAAAATTCCTGCTGAAAGACCAAGTCTTTGGAGTTTCTCTGGTTTAGACCGAATGTGCTGTTTTGTTGAATCCTGTAATCTGTCAACTTCCAATGCTGACTGTCTTTTTTTTTTCTTTTTTCTTTTTTTAAACATTAAATTTCAGGTTTGGGGTGATCGATTCAAAACTCTTTGAGAAATCCCCCTGTTTTAGTAATAGAACTAGTCAACTTCTTTGATTTTAATCGCTAGTTTAAACTGCATCAGTCGGCAACGTCGGCAAGGACTGAGACAATGGAAGTGCTGAAGAAGGGTGGAGGAAAACTATCCCTTCTTTCTTTGTTTCCGTTGGAAGGAAGAAAGTTTTCATGAAAGGCAACGAAGAGACAGAAATAGGACGAAATTGAAGAAACAGAGCGTGCAGGCTTCACATGGCTTGTGACAGACACATTGCATGCATCGAGATATCAATCTGTAGGGGGAAGACGAACCAAAAAACCATGACAGAAGAAGAAAGAAGTTAAGCACGCAAACGCCAGGGTGCATCCCCATGTGAATCCAGCACGTAATGCTTCACAATGTTTAAAAAGGGCAACAAAAAAAAACAAAAAACATGTAATGCTTCACAAGTAATAATCTAGCTCGCTGTCCCCTTTAGTTAGATAAAACAGAGACTTTGGAGTTTGGAAGGGTCGATTTCTATCCCTGGACTCTATATAGTCCTTTCTCAATAGTAGTATTTCTACAAGTATTTTTCTGTGATATTTTTTAAATTGGATTATCTATTTCTATATGGAACTTCTGATTCCAAGTTTTATATAATTCTGATATTATAATACTTTTACTTGACTTGTTGACCTACTGAAATTTAATTTAACCGTTGCCAACAAAAAAAACGTATAGTCCTTTCCATTCTGCATGTCTACGTTCTCTCAAGCAGAGATAAAGATTGCGATTATTAGAAGGAATTTCTTTTGAAGCGGAAAACCATCTGCAGAAGCAAAGAACAAAATGGCTTGGACATTTTAGGCATATTTCTATTTCAATATTACTCTACAATACAAATTCCTTTGGAATTTATTCAACGGTCACTGAGTAAAATGGAGTAACATTCTTATATTTAAAGAATGGTAGAATAAATGTGGAATTCCTGGAAACCCATTAAGGGCCATTTCCTTGACCTTCACCATCTTGTTAGAAATAAGAAATTTTCTGTGGCCCAATATGATTTCCATAACAACTAGGGATGTAGAAGTCTTATTTCATTGAGATATCAATTTTACCATGGAAGCTCTACCTGATCTCATGGAACTTGTCAACTCCTTCACCTTAAGCAACAATACATACAAGATTAAGGGATATCGAACAAAAAGGGATCTCCACAGTCAAGAGTTACTGTCAGTTTATTATGGATGGTGGAATAAGAACCAAATTTACATATTTGATTTAGAAGCATTGTCTCCCTCTAAAATATAAGATTTGCATGTACCTCCAGGCTGTTTTTTCGTGGTTCCATGATCTAACCTTATTAACATGGTTTCTACCTTATCATAAAAAAAGAACGAAAGAAAAGAGAGCATGACAGACACACAACTATAATGTTTAAATACTTTTGTTTTTGATTGTTCACACCCTCAAACAAGAGAATAAATTAAGCAGAGCTTACAGCTCCTTTCAATCACTTTCACGCACTAATCTGACGCAATTTATTAAATATCTTTTAGCTGTCCATCTTCTTCTTCTTCTTTTCATGATGATGATGAGGAGGAAGAGATATTCATTGACATCTAGTGATTCTTCTCCAAGAGTACAATATTTCCTTGAATTTTTTACAATTTGCCAATGTATGAACGCAAAGTGGTTCATCAACATGAATGTTACTATCGATTACACCATGTCATGTAGGTTGCCACTAACAATATTTTCTTAATAGTAATAATATCAAGGGTTAGGAGATTTACATAAAACCATTATCCAAGGAGGGTCTTATTTGTTTTAGTCTAACTTACAACATGGGTTTTCATGTTGCGTTAATATAGTACCTGATTTAGTCCTAAAGTTGTAATCTTGTAGAAGGGAATCAAATGATTGTCACCGATCGAGGAAGTAGCCTGTGAGTAAGGGAGAAAAACATGTTAGAATCTCTCGATCGAGGATGGTCTAGTTGGAGGAGCCCCCATGTAATTTTAAGACTTCATCAAAGAGAAGTATAACTGAAATGTGTATGTGAGAGAAGAACAGAAGTCAATCTCTATTCCTCTTTCCTCCTGTTAAGTGCAAAGCACAATGATCGAAGTTGTCTGCAATCACTTGATCTAGTGGTGAAATTTCTTTATGGTTGTACAAGAGATCAAAGAGTTCGAAATTCGTTTCCCTTAGTAGTGATCTTATAGTTAATTGTTTAATATGATTATAATATATATAAAAAAACGTTTCCAAAAAGAGTGACTGAAGCTTTAGATCACTAGGATGTAACTCCATTAAGGTTCCCTCTGATATACTTGGGGTAGTTGATGCCTAGTCTACCAGGATGTGATGTGATCCAAGCCTTCCAATGATCCATCTCACGTTAAAGTCATATTGTCATCTACCTTTTCTTTTTCACTGCTTGGCTTCCATCCATGGATGGAGATAACTATTAACTAGCACACAGCACCAATAGCTCCACAAATTGCTATTCGATACATAGATCAACTCTCTGTTGCCAATCGAGTAATTATCGGCTGGTGTGCAAGGCCTCGTTCTAGATACATTAGTGCAGGAAAATTCATTTGGATCTCGAATTATCCATACCAACTAATGTTTTCATGATTTCAAAACCCAGCTGATACAATGAAATACTCGGACACACGGGGAAATACCAGCAGCATGGGATGTGTAAGCTATATATCTGTATATGGTTAGATTTGAAAACAAACATCGGTTTCCAAAGAAGCTTTCATACATTGGGAATCCCGCATAGCAATTTCGAAGAAATCAGCTGTTAACTTCGTCAGTTAATTACTGTTCCTCCTAATAAATGACTGGCGGCCGCAGCGTTGACCACGGGGTACTGCCTCACGCAGACCTTTTTGGGACACAAATCATCAGTCACAAGTCACAACTCACGAGTAATTGATTTTAACTTAATTACTTGAGGTTGATATCGCCATAATTTACTTTATTTTTTTCTTCTCGCAGAGAAATTATTACCTGTTTACAAAGTATAACATTACTTTTATAGGATGGGCTCTTGGACAAAGTATGGTCGAATGCACTTCGGCCGGTTTCGTGTTACATGAATCATGAATCATTGGATTGGGTTACGATAGGTACATTAGGGATTGATTGAGAGCTCAGTTTAAGTGCAATTGTGCAGAGTGCGCTGGTCAAGCCGGAACCTTGCTCGTGTTAAATTCTGAGTCACAGCTTCCTGTTTGCCACCGTACACGTATAAAACCTCCCGCGTTCTTCTGAAATCCACTTCCACTTCCTCAGAGAGAGAGAAAGATATATATATATATATAGAGAGAGAGAGAGAGAGAGGAGTCAGAATTAATAAAAGAGTAGTTGGTATTGTTTTTTTCCTCTTTGCAGGGGGGCGGCTTACTTGGAGTTGTTCCCCGCCGGATTCTCCTCATTACAGGCCAGTTCCATCACCAACAGTCTAGTTTTCTTTCTTCGTTTTTGGTGGTGTGGTGTTGTTATTTTTTTCTGGGTGCCTTTTAGATTCTGCATTTTTTGTGGTTTGATGTCACTTGGCAAATGCTCTAATTTCACCTGGTGCTTCTACTTTGGTCTTTGGGTTTCTCTTAATTTGGATGGTCATTCGTTTTTGATCTTATGCATGTAATACTACTGTTGCTATTATGGTTGTCTTTTTTATAATTGAAAATCTCTGTTGCTAATGTTGTTGAGAAGCAGAAGTGTTCAAAGTTTTTGTCTTTGGGTCGGATTGTGTCTGTGGTAGTGACTGTCACATACTTTCCTCTTGTTTGGGATTTTCAGTTGGGATCTCCTTTACTAAAAGATCCACCTCTTGGGGAAAGGGAGATGCGTAAAAAATGACCCTTTTGATAAAAACCTTTTGGCCCTTGTTCCAAGTTTGTCCCTTTGTTCCCCTTCCTTCAAGGTTTTCCCTTTTTCCTTCTTTTGGTTTCTTTATCCGATCTGTTCTACGGCTGATAAAACCTTGTTTTTATTTCTCATGCATGTGAGTATCGCATTTTATGTTGGATTTTTTATATTATCTACTCTTCAAAATGGGATTTTCCTGATATCTAATTAAGTAGAAGAAGAAAGAACTCTTCTAGGCTTTTGTAGCATATTAGATCCCATTTATCTTCTTCCAATTTCTCTTACTTTGTTCCCTTCTTTGTAAGCCTCAGGTTAGCAGCAGCAGCAGGACCAAGATCTTCTCCTTCACTTGGTCCCCATGGGGGAAGCCAACCCAAATGCCCCTTTGCTCCACAGATCCTCCAACAAGTTCCCTGACTTCAAACAATCTGTGAAACTGAAATATGTGAAGCTTGGTTACCACTACCTCATCACTCATGGCGTGTACATCTTCCTCACCCCTGTGATTGCTGTCATTGCTGCCCACCTCTCCACCTTCTCCCTCCAGAACCTGCAGTGCCTCTGGGATCACTTGAGATTCAACCTCGTATCCGTGATCCTTTGCTCTACGCTGCTCGTCTTCTTATTCACCCTCTACTTCCTCACCCGGCCTCGGCCGGTTTACCTTGTCAACTTCTCTTGTTACAAACCGGAGGACGAGAGGAAATGCACGAGGCGAATCTTCATGGAACGGTCTCAGGCAACGGGTTCCTTCACTCAAGAGAACCTCGAGTTCCAGCGGAAGATCCTCGGGAGATCGGGACTCGGCGAGTCGACGTACCTCCCCGAGGCGGTCCTCAGAGTGCCCCCAAGTTCTTGCATGGCGGAGGCGAGAAAGGAAGCTGAGATGGTGATGTTTGGTGCTGTTGACGAGCTCTTGGCCAAAACCAACGTGAACCCAAAGGATATCGGGATTCTGATTGTGAATTGTAGCTTGTTCAATCCCACCCCATCCCTATCTGCGATGCTCGTGAACCACTACAAGCTCAGGGGTAACATTGTGAGCTACAACCTTGGAGGGATGGGCTGCAGTGCTGGCTTGATCTCTCTTGCTCTTGCAAAAGATCTTCTTCAAGTGCATGCGAATTCGTATGCTCTGGTTGTCAGCATGGAGAACATCACACTGAATTGGTACTTTGGCTACAACCGTTCGATGCTCGTCTCTAACTGCTTGTTCCGGATGGGAGGAGCAGCGGTTCTATTGTCCAACAGGTCCGCCGACCGTCGCCGATCCAAATACCAACTGATCCATACCGTGCGAACACACAAAGGTGCGGACGACAAGTGCTTCAGTTGTGTCACCCAGGAGGAAGATGGCACTGGTAGAATTGGTGTGTCTCTATCGAAAGATCTCATGGGAGTTGCGGGAGATGCTCTGAAGACCAACATCACGACGTTGGGTCCTCTCGTCTTGCCGATGTCGGAGCAGCTGCTCTTCTTCGCCACATTGGTGGGAAGGAAGCTTTTCAAGATGAAGATCAAGCCTTACATCCCCGATTTCAAGTTGGCCTTTGAGCATTTTTGCATCCATGCCGGAGGTAGAGCTGTCCTGGATGAGTTGGAGAAGAACCTCCAGCTATCCGATTGGCACATGGAGCCATCGAGGATGACGCTCTACCGATTCGGGAACACTTCGAGCAGCTCTCTTTGGTATGAGCTTGCTTACACGGAAGGGAAGGGAAGGGTTAAGAAAGGAGACAGGACGTGGCAGATAGCATTTGGTTCTGGATTCAAATGCAACAGTGCAGTTTGGAAGGCTCTGAAAACCATCGACCCAGCAAAAGAAAGGAGTCCTTGGATCGATGAGATCGATCAATTCCCACTTCAGGTGCCGAAGGTCTCAACAATTTGAATGAACTTACTTAGTCAGCAAGTTATTAAACACCAGGTTAATTGTTATTTCAAGTGATACTCGCATCTTGGAGGGGCTTACATCATGGGGACATGTATGGATTATGTCGTGGGTTTTCAGTGTGAATGATCATTATTGTTTCAGGTTTACTTCGTGGTCATTTGTTTCTAGGTGATGCCTATTGGCTCTGGTTGGCTGATGATTCTTGTTTGTTAAGGGGCCTTGCCCCTTGGGGCTTTGTACGTCCTGGACTTCTGTACCAATGCCATCTTTCTGGAGTTATCTTCTTTGCCCTTGCTGAAGACTTGCCTTTTGACTTGTGTTTTATCTGATCCTCCTCCTTTTTTTTTTTTTTTACTGTTCTTTATTAATACAAATCTGTCACATTTAGCTGCTTTCGTTTACCACGAGTCACCTTATGAGACCCTAACCTAAGTGTGCATAAGGTTAAAATAGGTTTTACAGATTAATCTGCTGGATTATCATCCAGCTATCGGCTTGAGTGAAAGTCACTCGTTTACCACTGAGTGAAGGTCACACGCAATATTACGTTTCTTGCTCAGAGATTGGTGGTGTAAGGTGAGTTTGTTTCGAAGATGATTTTGCCGAGTTGCTTTATGCTGTTTAAGTTTTTTACTTGCTGGTTATGACTGTGTTTGCCCATCTGTCTTACAACAGAGAGGAATATCTTCCTTTTTTACACACTACTTTGAATGTAACATCATAATTATGCAAAACAAAATCTGTACCTAATCAGCTCTAATTTTTGGAACCATGAGATCTACGCAGATCCAGTTTTTCGCTTGCTGTTTTAATATGGAATATATTTGATCATTTATATCCTTTCATATTTTGTCAATGCTGAATGACATTCTAAACACTCAATATTTGTCAATGCTGAAGTTTCCTACTACATTAACTGGAGTCTATACTTTTGTTCAAGTCGTTCTCTGGCTTGTATGGTAGGAGAGAAACAACAGAATATTTAGAAGTTTATACAAGAATCAATATATGATTATCAGCTTTATTTCTACTTCTCTGGCTGTAGGTTTTGAAAAAAGTGAAAATATAAGGACAATCTCTTCATTTCAACAGAGCAGCGACAGGGAACAGAATAACATGGCACACAGCAATACCCTCAGTGAGATGGAGTGTGACACTGCAACTCCTGCTCTTCCATCTCGTGATTAACTCCTGGTTGATTGAATTCCTATGCTGATTTTTGCAGCTTACAGTGGCTGAGTTCTTTTTAGCTATAAAAACAAACTTGTACCATTTTTTGAAGGTCACCTGTTGTGTGACGGATTTTTATTATTGTAATATTTTTTGGGACAATACTTTACAATACTTATATTGGCATTCTCATATATTAATAAAATCACCTACCGTTAACAAAAAATATTTGACAAATCTCCCCAACTATTATGTCGGCTTTGTTAGATAGTTTTGCTTGCTGCAATGATTACTAAGACTAATGGGATTACATAAGCCTGCGAAATGTGACACTGATGAGGAGAAGACCTCTTCTACTCTTTGTGTTGAGATGTTTCAAGTTGAAACGGTTTTGATTATCTTGTGAGATAGAAAAGTGATTGTTAGTTTTCTTGTACACTTCTGTGTGCAAGTTAATCTTACTTTTTGGTTGGTTTCAGGAATATGCACTTTATTATTACTGATGAATATGCAGGCTATTAGATTTGAGGAGTGGGAAAATTATACAGACATTGGAGACAAAGGCTATGTTTGACAGCGAAGTCTCATAGCTTCATTATTCCGCTTTCCTTAAGAGTTAGATTCCTCAAACATATAACTTGTGGAGTACTCCTTGCTGTGGAAAGAGCTCCTACTAGTATTCATTTACGAAGGATTTTGACAATTACTGGATGCAAGAGTTGGTGGATTTGTGTATTTTCACTGCATTATTAGGGATTTGTGTCTTCTCACTTTGACGGCCTCTTTGCCTTCCATCCTTTCCTTTGCTTTGATGGCTTCGTTGTTTCTGCATTATTGGGGATTCGTGTCTTCTCACCCAATTGCTCTGTTAGTCACCTCTTATTCGCATCATTTGACGTCGGTGAAGTGGTAAGATTGTTCGACTCAATCGACAACCTCCTCCTTCAACGTGCTATTTAAGCAATCAAGCGATGACAAGCAATAATCGACAACACAGTCACATCAGAGGGCATGTCAGGGGCAAACTGTGTTAGGGAGTTGTAGGAGCAAGGGGTTGATAAACGCAACTCTAGTCTGAGAGAATACTGAAATAGGAGTCTCGATACTATAGCGTCCACTGAGAAGATCTGCTACAATAGTAGATTCTAAGAGTTGGGAGTTTCTTAGATCTACAAACAAACGCAATTTAAGTCACTTGTGACCAGTGCTAATGGTAGTCAAGACGACAGTTGGTACATTACAATTGTTGATGGTTCCACGGACAAGTTTTGGGATGCAAATCAGTAAGCTTTAAATGTTTCTTTGCCATATTTCTTTTCTCCTCAGCTAGTAATCTGTAGTCTAAATATACAACATCTTCGTTGTAGTAAACATCTCTTGATTTTTATTTGCCACTTTGGTTTGGTGAAAAGCTACAATATGCCATGCAAAGTGGAGTCGACATCACTTGAACCAAAGTTTGGCAACAAATTTGTCACTGGTGGAGAAGATATGTAGGTTCACCTTTTTTATTTTCAAATTGGTGAAGAAATCAGTGAATGATTCAATCTTGATCTCTACATTGTTAGTGTTAGGATTGCGGAATAGGGATTGAAATGTGTGAAATAAATCAAAATCAATCAAGGAATTCGTGGAAGAGAGAAATAGTGTAAGAGTAGAATGAAAAAAAAAAGAACACATCACAAAACACAAAGATCTTACGTGATTCAATCGAGACCTACATCTACGAGTGGAGGAGAACTCAAATCCACTGTATTTGGGAGTACAAGGATAAGAAAAGAGCGTAGGAGAATAGGCGTTGTCTTTCTTTAAGGTTACAAGTCGAAAAGTCACATGTTACTATGCCCTAACATTGGGTTATATATTTATAACCTGCTATAACGAACACCCATGAGAATGTTTGCTATTTTGCTAGATTCAAACTTCAAAATCGTAGAACGAAGTAGACGTCTGGAGCAAACGTCCATTTTTCCACTGTGATGATGACATACTTTAGTGAATGTCCAAAGTGGACATTTGTTAAACTCTTGAGTTGTGGTGATATGCTAGTACACGTTTGTTTTGGACATTCACAAAAGCTCCATGTTAGAACAGCGATGAAACGAACATTTGTGTGGATGTTTGTTAGATTGTATTTGGCTAATTCAAGGTACAAAATTTAATAAATTTCTACATTGACTTGAATTCTTTCATGTGTGTGGTACTCCCTTCTCTCCTCTGCCAAGGCTTGTCTCTTCAAGAGTAGCATAACTTAACCATGTCGAAACAGAACTTGAACTTGATGGGTGAAAGAGGCTTAGTCATCATGTCGGTCGGATTATCTGTTGTACCAATCTTTATTACTTGAATCTCTCCACATGCAATCATTTCACGTATGAAATGGTACTTGACATCAACATGCTTTGTTTTCTCATTAAACATCTAATCCTTTGACAGATGAATGATACTTTAATTGTCACAATACACAACAAAATCAGCCTATTCTTGGTTGAACTTAGTAAATAGACTTTTCAACCATGTGACTTCTTTGCTTACTTCTGCTAAGGCCATATATTCAGTTTCTATGATAGACAATGCCACTGTAGCTTGCAAAGTTAACTTCTAATTGATCGCACAACCTTCAATGGAGAATAAGTATCTTATAAGAAACCTTCTTTTGTCACGATCACCTATAAAATCTGAGTTAACAAAATCAAGAAACTCTTCCGTATTCCTTCCAAACTTCATGAACATCCATGGTACCTCTAAGGTATCTCAGAATCCACTTTACTACTTGTCAATGCTCATTTCTTAGGTTTGCCATATATGTACTTACAACACTAATAGTTTAGGCAATGTCTAGACAAGTGTAAATCATAGCATACAATATGCTTCCTATTGCACTACTGCACTAGAATAAGGACCATGAGACATGTAAGTCTTCTCTTCTTTTGTTTATGAAGATTGATCTATAGAAAGCTTGAAGTATGCTTCATGAGAAATTCTTTTTGACTTGAAGTTCTCCATTCCAAACAATTGTAGAACTTTCTTCAAGTATTTCTCTTGATTAAGGTATAATTTCTTATTCTTTTTGTCTTTATGGATTTTTATGTTAAGAATTTTCTTTGATAGTCCTAAATCATTTATTTTAAATTCTCCACTAAGTAAGACTTTTAAACTGCAAATTTTATGTTTATTTGTGGTTGTAATCAACATATCATCAACATATAGAAACAAATAGATAAAAGAACCATCATTAAGTTTCTTCATGTAAACACGACTGTCATAACTACTTTTTATGGTAGTTGAGTGTAACCATGGAAGTATCAAACCTCTTATACCATTACCTTAGTGATTGTTTCAAGTCATATAGTGATCTCTTTAGTTAACAAACTTAATGTTATTTTCCTTTAACAACAAAACTTTCTAGCTACTTTATATAAATCTATTTATCAAGTTCACTATGTAGAAAGACTGTCTTTACATCTAGTTGCTCCAACTCAATGTTACGAGCTGCGACCAATGCTAGCAAATCACAAATAGAAGAATGCTTAACAACAGATGAAAGTATATCATTGTAATCAATGCCTTTTATCTGACTATAGCCTTTAGTAACTAGATGAGCTTTATACTTTGAATCTATGGCTCCATGTGTATCATCTTTTCTTTTGAACAACCATTTGTAACCAATGATCTTCTTGCCTTTGAGTGGATCAACCAAGGTCCAAGTTGTATTCCTTTAAAGAGAATCTATCTCCTCATTCATGGCAAACAACCAGGAAGATGAATCATACGTAGAAATAACTTTAGAATAAGAAGAGGGCTCATCTCCCTCTGTAGTTTCTTCTACCGTTGAAAGTGCATATGTAACTGTTGAGGGGGCATACCTTGGATTTGGCTTAACTATTCTTCTTAATCTCCCTTTGGTAATGCTATATGATTCTTCTTCAACTAATTCATCCTCTTCATACTCACTATTGTGAACATCAATTACAATAGGTTGTGGATGCTCAGTTTCTAGCTCCACCTGTTTGGAGACAGTCTTTTATGAATCTGTATCATTAGAAGCAACAAAATCTTCCTTTGGAGATAACTAAGTTGATTTATGAAAGATCACATTCCTCTCTGTCAATAATTTTGGGATCTTTGTGTCAAAACACCACAATCTACAACCTTTCACATCAGAAGTATAATCCAAGAAAATACATTTTTTTAGCTCTAACATCTAGTTTTCCATCATCACAATGAGTATATGCAGGATATTCAAAATTTTTTAATTTAGAGTAATTTGCAAGAGTGCCAGACCACATCTCTTCTGGAGTTTGAAAATTTTGAATGGCATCAAAGATTAATTTACCAAGTAACAAGCAGGAGACATAGTCTCCGCTTAGAAGGATTTAGAATGACCTGCATTCAATAACATGTATCGAGCTCTCTCAATAAGAGTTCAGTTTATTCGTTTTGTGACACTGTTTTGTTAAGGACTATAAGGAGAATGAGGTTAATAAATATGGAGTTGGAATTTAATGCAATTGGAACTTTGTTTGTGACTCTTCAAATTAGGCCTACCTTGTAAAATTGAGTTCGTGAAACTCAAAAGGAAGATGCTAAGATTATGCAACTTGCTAAAGAAGTGAAATCAAAAACCAACAAAAACTTTAGAATACAAGATGATGAGAATCTAATGATGGGTCAAAGGCTATGTGTACTTGACGTGGAAGAGTTGAAGAAGGGAATATTAGAGGGAGCTTACAATTCTCCTTATGCCATGCATTCAGGGAGCACAAAAATGTATCGTATATTAAAGGAAAATTATTAGTGGCAACGTATGAATAGGGAGATGCTGAATATGTGTCTCGATGTTTAATATGCCAACAAGTGAAGTTTGGGCACCAAAGTCCTACAGGGACTCTTTAATCCCTTCCCATTCCTGAATGGAAATGGGAACATATTACTATGATTTTTGTGATTGTTTGCCTCATACTCCAAAGGATCATGATGGCATATGGGTGATTATAGATAGGCTAACTAAGACAACTCATTTTCTTGCCAATTAAGAAAACCCTTTCTTTCGAAAATTGGTAGTAATTTATGTGAACCATATTGTGTAGTTGCTTGGAACTCCAATCTCTATTGTGTCTGATAGGGATCTAAGATTCACTTCAAGATTTTGGCTAAGTTTGTAGAAGACATTGGGAACTAAGTTGAAGTTCAACACAGCTTTCCACTGTCAAACTGATGGGTAGTCAAAAAGAACAATTCAAATGCATGAGGACATGTTTAAAGCTTGTGTATTAGATTTTTTAGAGAGTTGGGATGAACATTTATTACTAGTAGAGTTTGCTTATAACCACAGTTTCCAATCAAGCATTGGAATGACTCTTTTTGTGACACTATTTGGTAGGAAATGTAGGACACCTTTATGTTGGGAAGAGGTTGGAGATTGGAAGTTGTTAGGATCCTAGTTAGTACAAATGGCTACTGATAAAGTCTGCTCTGCCAGAGATTACTAGAGGACTACTCAAAGTAGGAAAAAAAGTTATGCAGATCATCGACATGGGGAACTTGAATTTTAAGTTGGTGATAGGGTCTTCTTGAAGATATCTATGGAAGGGTGTAATTTGTTTTGCGAAACGTGGGAAGTTGAGTACAAGGTACAGTGGACCATTTGAGATTTTAGAGCATGTTAGAGTTATAGCATACCACCTTGCTCTGCCTCCAGATCTAGCAAGGATTCATGATGTGTTTCATGTATACATGTTGTGAAAGTATATTCATGGTCCCTCCCATTGAGTTGAGAGATGTTATCCTATGAGGAAGAGCTGGTGCAAATCCTTGATCATAAGATCCAAGAGCTCCGAAACAAAAATATTAAATTAGTTAAGGTATTATAGAGAAATCATGGAGTCACTTGGGAACTGAAAGAAAGCTTGAAAGCTCATTATCTTGACTTTTTTCTTTCATAGCTTTAGGTATGTCAAATTTCGAGGACAAAATTTCTTTCAGGGGGTAATATTGTAATACACTTACGAAAAAAATGGAATGAAGGAATGATAGGGAGTTTTGTTAAATGAACTTTCTTCACCTGACCAATACGAGAGCACCTAGACATGGAAATCGAGTTGGGTCGGCTCGACAATCCCAACCGTGGGCCGGGCCTGCCGTGTGTCGTGGGCCATGTCGGGCCTAAGGGCCAGGCCCGCTTTGGCTCGTTTACTAGGCCCAGTTTGGCCCATGAAACGGTCTGTGTCAGGCCGGGTCGGGCTTGCCCACCTACAGAAAAAAAAAACTAACTTGCGCACCATCCTAGCGCACCTAGCTGACGCACCAGCCTGGTCCAAAGGACCGTTGCACAACGGCTACATATATGGTCGTTGCTATGCAACGACTATAACACTATTTTTAAAAAAAAAAAAATCTTATCCATTTATCCTATAAATACCCCCCACACCATTTATTTTTCTTCACAACTCAATCTTCTCTTCTCTTCTTCACTACAACTTTCTCTACTACAACTTTCTCCCAACTTTCAAGTAAGGATTTTCAATTGAAGATTTCATTGTTTGGCTTTGGATCCGCCCCGTCTTCTACTCTCCAGTCTCCACGCGACACCAGCTGAACCAACAACTAAAAAATTTCTCTACTTCTAATCCCTCCAAATTCTTTACTTCTAACCCCTCCATTTTTGAGTTTTGGTTTTTGTGGATTAAGGGTTTTATTATTTTATATTCATTTTTTATATTAAAATGGAAAACTTTGGTAATGTTGGTAGCCATGACTATATTCCTAGTATGGAGTCAGATCAACTTCAGTCTACCCCAACACAGACTACACAGTCCACAACCACTAAAAAACCTAGGAAACAAAGTTCTTAGGTTTAGGAGCATGTTACTATAGACCCTGTAGATCAAACTAGGTGCTACTGTAATTATTGTAATACCACATAGACATGTCCTAGGGGAGGGAGTGTAGGTCATATATCTAGACATTTACAAAAATGTATACCCAAACATAATAAAGATGACAACACAGATTTAAAATAATCGAAATTACAAGTAGGATCTAGTGGTATAATTAATTGGAAATATAATACAGAAGAAGTTAAGGAAGAAATAACTAAATTTATAGTAAAAG
>JAMKQA010018972.1:0-20755 GCA_024699735.1 Posidonia australis
CTTTTCTGGGATAGATTCTGGATCAGATTGCAGTCTGATCCAGATTCTCTGGGGCGCACCACTCAGGCGCACCAAACCAGAACACCACTCTGGCGCACTAAGCAGGTGCACCAGACTGGTCAGAGAGCAGAGCATTCACATTGGCATCTTTGTTTACATGATTTTATGAAGGACTTTGAGCTTGATTTTTTATGGCTGGTTTTTTGATATTCCAAGATTTCACATGCATGTTTTCAGTTTTAAACCAGATCATTTTCCAATTGTTTTCTCCCCTTGGATATTCAGTCTCTGGTAGGAATATGGTAGGCTGTTTGCACCTTACTCCTACATGGAGAGTCTATGCATCTGCCCATGATCCAATGTCATGACTGAATCTTGTTTTCTCACTTAGTAGGAGGTAGGTTGGATCTTGTGTGAGGCTACCAGCCCTTGAGCACAAGATTCACAAATCATTGCATTAGCACACTTATCGAGTTTTATAAAGAGTTTTACGCTGCACACTTTTCCAGAATGCATTCTCTTGTGATTTGGCATTGCATAGTTTTCTGTTTTCACTCTGCACATTCTTCTGGCCCACCTAGGAGCATATAGGTGGCGCACCAGACTGGAGCACCTGTTTTGGCACTAAACAGGCGCAGCAGTCTATTTTCAGTAGCACACAACAGATTTTATATGGTTTTAGTATGCTTTCTCGACTCGATTTGCTTCTAAGTTTTTTCCTTGGTTTTCTTCCTTGGCATAATAGGAAGGCACAACTCTGTTTTCAATCATTCCATACATTTTAGATTGCATTTGGCATATAGCAAGGCAAGGATGAAAAATCACTCGAGATTATTAGATCTTTGATCTTATTATGTAATATTCTTGCATCAACACTTAACCTGACATACGAGTGATACTTCTGAGCATTAGAACACACCCCTACACATCATGTACCTATATTTTAGACACCACACACATTAGCATGGCATGTCATATCGCTTTCGGGCGTACAGTAAAGGCTGCAAAGTCGACATTTCATAAGCAATAGAGAAACCAATAGAAGACCGATTATTCGGGCGTACGAGGGTGCCTAACACCTTCCTCGTGCGTAACAGGGATCGTTACCCATATTTTCTGGTTTATGACCTGCTTTTTCATTGCATAATTTGCATGTTTTATATGATTTTCCTTGTCTTCCATTTGAATAGACTAGGTGGCGACTCCTGCATTTGCATATATTTTATATTTATCGTGACTTTACCGACTTTCGCATTATTTTGCTATTCTCGCCGGCATGGTTACACATAGTAAAGGAAATAGGTACTTCTTTACAAGTAGTGGCCCACAAAGATAAATTATCACTGATCAGGAAGATGGGGAAATATCAAAATGTTGCTTTCACTGAGCCTATATTACTAGACACAGAATTATCAGAAGAAGAATATAACTTAGAAGGTTTTACTTAACTAGTTGTAAAGAATTATATAGAAGAGGAAGTTCAGGTTGATGTTGAGAGGCAGCTGATTTTAAAAAATAACTTAAAGGAAGATTTAGATTTTGAGATACAGCTAATACATAGTTATCATACTTTACATAGTATTCTAGACTATGATGTAGAGTTAAAGATGAATTTGTTGATGAAAGAGGACCCTCTAAACATATCTGGGACATGAGAAGATTCGGCATATCATCAAGAGCAATATAAGACGACATAAGGTCATTCATATCATCAAGGGGTTCTCTGATAGTCTAATGGTCATCAGGGTTCTCCTGCTCCTTGCGGTCACGAGTTCGAAACCAATGTAGGGGATTTATCTCGCCTAGGTGCATGTCCTGACTTTCGTAGGTTAGGCTCTCTAGCAAGGTGGGGGTCTACCTGAGGTTTTATTAGCTAGTCGCACCAGCTTATGCAAGTAGTTTCCTGAACCCTAGGCTTGAAGGAAGATTTCCTCATGCCTCGCGTCTTAGGCTGGCATGGAGTTCTTTGTAGTTGATGGAGTCTCTTAAGTTTCCTCGTTCTAAAAAAAAAAAAAAAGGGTCATTCAGATTTGCATTAAGGCAGTGATGCATTAAAAAGGACTGAAAGGTGAATTATATTAAAAGTGAACCTACTAAGATTATAGATAGTAACTCACCGATGTTATTATAATTTCCACATGTAACAACTTTGTTTGCCATCTATATTCTAATTCTAAACAATAAGAATATTACTTTTTTAAAAATCCTCTAGCTCTCATTGCTCCCTGAGGAATCCAAACAAACAGTTTTTTCTTGGAACGCTCCTCGACTAGATTTGAGCTCCAACTACTGTAGAAAATGGTGCACTTTGGGCATCTTTTGCTAGCAACTCCCAAGGAGAACCAGTAGTTCCCACCCTCATCTTGATGTAGGTACTGTGGAAGATCTGTAGTAGCTCTGCTCAAATGGACCCATAAATGAAGTTGCAAACAAATCACTCCAAAATTATTGATATCGTAATTACTCTTGTATTTGGAAAAATGTGTTGTTAATAAGCGTGACAGTGTCAACAACTGAAGATTTCCTTTTGAAGTTTAATTCAAGGTTGTTGGTCGAAACAAAACAAGCATGGGAATGAAACAAGCACGTTAGCCAACTGAATTAGAATATACTTTTTAATTATAAAAGTATACATGAAAAGGACGTAACTGACACGATAAAGAAAACCACAGCCGATGTTGAAATTCTGGAATCAAAATGACACGCTTTCTTAAGTTGGTACTAGATTTATTTATTTTTTAGAGTTTTTTGAAATATTTTGTTTTGAAGATTAATTAAAAAGGAGCTCTAAGAAACTTTATCATTATTTGGTCACAAACAATATGTTCTTAAAAGTATGTATGTACGTATCAAACGGTATTATGAAAACTATATTAACTATTAATTTTTATGCAGCAGTCGTTAAATATGGAATAAGTTATGTAGAATAAGTTAGTACACCTTCTCCTGGAATATTTTACCGAAATAAATATATTCTAATGCAACTTAATCAGTTCATGCTTAATTGCTTAGATGCGATCTGAAAACACACATTAGTTGCATAAGGAAATTCACGTGAAATAATCATATGTATATTCGACATTAGTTGCACGCACAATCTGCACCTAAGAACTCCACATGCATGGTCCTTATTTGAGCCCATGTACTATTGGGCTTCACTTCATTTCTTCGGCTTTCAGCCCATTAAGACCTTTCTGAGATTTACCCTACAGACCTTCGATGACAGAGATTTGAAGTCAGGATTTGATCTCATTTACTTCAGACTTTTAGCTCAGAGAAGATGAAAATGAAGAAAGATGTGATACAATCGGACTAAAATCCTCGTCCCTAGTATTTTGGGCACATCGCAAAGTGTCTACCATACCATACGGATTGAGAAGAGAAGCAGAAGAATCTTTTTTAAAACGTATAATAAATTAATTTAGTAGATGTAGTTCTCATAGATGTAGTGAAAGAATTTTCATTTCCACTTTTTTTTATCTTGGAAAACGACTTAAATTAGTAGGTTATGTGCTTCCTTCTACAATAAGCTTACATGATCGCCAATGAGATAAATGGTCTTTTCCTTTTTGCTTGTTTTCCAAGAAAAATACATCGAGAATAAATCAACATATGTGATGAAGTTTACGTCTCCTCCTCGTCCTCTACTGTTTCTGGTAGTCTTTATCCTTTGCTTGTTCAATTAATTCATTATAATTTCTGAAAGTATTTTAATTTCCATCCACAAGGCAACAATGTTAAAAGGCTTGTTGAGATGTCTTGAATCTTGACCTAGTTGGATATGATGTTTTTTATTTACCCGTAGGTACTTTGCCAATGTGTTTATATAAAAGTCTATAAATAGTCTTTATGTTGTAGGGTTAAGAGTTAAATTCTGTTCATATTGGTATCATCTCTTCTCTAATCTTTTCGGTCTATGGTGAATAATGATTTGCCACTCCGTGGACGTAGTCTTTTAGATGAACCGTGTAAATTTATATTTATTATGTGTGGTTGCTTGTTTTCTGGTGGTCGATATCATTAACAAGGTCTCTTCAGAAATAGAATCAAGGAGGATCCACCTGCACATCAGTGCCTACATAAACAAATAATCCTAAATCCATGTATATATATATAGAATGTTGATACAAGCATAGAGAACTCTTGACTTAAGAAACCCGTGCAGATGACCTGCACTTGAGCTGTGATGGTAACAAAAGTAATTAATCCAAAATCTAGCGTCTCTCAACTGAATAATATAGAATTCTAACTAATAAGAATGTATAAAAACCAGGTTGAACCCACACTTGACAGGTTTTTTTTTTATTTTTTTATTTATAACAGTCCTAAAAGGGCCATTAATTTTTAAATAATATAACAATTTGTGTTTAGTATTTAGAAAGTAATCCAAATAAACCCTGAACTGTGCCCTTGATAACAGCTAATATCTTGTCTATTTCAACTTAGAAGCTTATCCAGACATGACCCAAACAAACTTGCTCCTAGTCCACGATGCCAGACAGAAGGAGAGTGACTTTCCACCAACTCACAGTAAAGTAGGAGAAAGCCATCTCAGCAAGAAAGATGACAGTCCTGCCAGCCCAACCGGCTCTCTAGAAGAATACATTGTATTATTCACAAGGAATCGAATCTAAGTAATAGCTACCCAACTGCTACTGCCACCTGAGCTTGCTTACTTCATCAATGCTGTGGCAACTTGCAACTGCAGAAACCACCTGCAGTACATATACTTCAAATTACAGAGTGGAGCTGTATCTCTTAAGCTTAAGCCAACCATCAAGAAAGATACCAGGATTCAGACTATTTGCTTCGGATTAAGCTAAAAATAAAATTATTTGCTCCTGATTACTTCTGTTCCATTGTTACATTCGTAGTTGTAAAACTACTCTTTCACGTCGTATAAAAATTCGTGTCTTCTATTTTACATTTGTTTTGTCAGACTTACCTTTCATGGTGTGTAGAATACTTGGCTTCTTTTCTGATTGATATCTACTCCCCCAACCACTAAAAAGCAAACTTCCTAACCTCCCCAATTCCCCCACATGTCTTGAACAAATTCAGCACCTCCTTATTTCTTCCTATCAACGGGTAAAGAAAAGCAGAATTCAGGATCCAAGTTTCACGAGAGCATTTGGAGGGGAAGAGTCTCAGCAAGCAAACTGGTAAAGAGCTGGTACTTCAGGTATATTCCTCACACCAGCTACATCAAGTTGTAAAATCCTAGTGATGCTTTAATGTAAAATTTTAATGGATGTTATCGCCAGGCGGATTTCTGCCAATTTTCTATCATTGCAGAAATATTGTCAGACGTCTTATATTGTCCATCAGCTCCAATTTTGAGTTCCCTACTTGAGTTTAGTATGTTCTCATTAATGTTACTCTCAGAGTTCTCCTTTACATTGCCCTTGTTAAATAGATCTATTCTCCATTAGACCTCTAAAGAAAAAAATTCAATGATCCATTGTATACTGACGTGTTCTTCAATCGAGTGTGGGGCAGAGAAGCCACCTCCGGCTGTAAGGGATCAAGATGATGGGTTCGATTGCTACATCTCCTCGTCCTGTGGAGATGATGCACACGGTTCGAATCCATCTAAGTTGCTCTTCGTGATGTTTAAAGGGTCAAGATGGTGGTTCTCTGTTTCATTGTTTCAGTAGTTGTTATCCTGTGAATATACATACCTTCTGCGGTTGGAAATCTTTTTCCTCATGTCGTTGATTTTCTATTTTGAAAGCGCACTTATTGAACAATAAATGGGAAATAGACTTCCGCTGCATGAGAACCAAAAGTTGCTGTCAACTCTTTTTGTAATGTGTAATCTGTCTTCAATTTATTTAAGGTCAGATGATGCCATAATCAGCTGAGAATATTAAAGATGAACGGGTCCATTTGCTTGTCTCCTGGACCACTGGAGCCAAGGCACCGGTCATCCGCGATTTTGTGAGTTTTTCTTCATGAGTATTCGCTTGCATTGCTGCATCTCTATCATTGTTCTAATTCCCAAGCACGTCTCAAAATTGAAATTCTTGACGTTATTTGAATCCTCTTGTTGATTTTGACTTGGAACTCGAGTAATTTGTTTAACCAATTGCATCATATGACACGAGTATTACGTAGGTAGATTGAAGGTGACCTGATATATGAAATCCAATTAAATATCCGATTAAAGATCCATATATATCATGTATAGGTATACATGTGTATGTTAAAGTTTTGACATAATGTCTCATCTTCTGTAATCTCCAATTATCTTTATCTTTTTAGAGAGAACGGATATTGGTAGCTTTCTAATTGTGTAAGTCTTTATTGTTTTGAGCTTTATATATTGTACTATTAATTTCAACATACAGTGGAATTTCTTTGTCTCAAGGACATAGATCATTCTAGTTGAACCTTGTACATCTGTGTTTTTTATTATTGTGTTCTTTCTTTCTCTTTTTACTATTTAATTGTGGTTCATATATAAAGATGTGTCCTGACAAAACTGAGCTTCTAGTTAATAATCTTGTTTATTATAGAACTGTAACTATGTGATCTATATAACCATTTATGCTTTCCTACTTTGTTTTCTTTGTTCATCTAAAATCACATGAAATCCAGTAGTATTAGTATATTTTTAGTGTACCATCTGCCATCCGTTGCAAGAATTTACTTCAGTTTTCTTGCGTCGATTTCAATTCCTACTTGCACAATTTTCAATAACTATTTGAAAACTCTTCATTAATTTCAACTTATCTTTGACAATGTTATTCATTCTACCTCAGCGGAAGCACAAGCAAAAGAAAGTACAAGAGAATAAGTGATCACAGTGAAGTTGATAGAGCCATTGTCCAAGAAAGAAAAGGAAGCTGCAGACCTAATTCCTTGAAAGTTTTCATTTTTCTGATTATATGTGGAGCTTTCTTGACATTAATTCAATCTCCAATGGTAAATCAGAATGGTCCTCTTCAACCATATGGTTACGGGTAACTTCTATCTCTTTAGTTTTTACTATTCAATGTTGGTTTCCTTTTTGTCTTTTTCACATATTTAGTTTTCCAGCTATTTGAAAACCTTAGGATCTATTTGTGTGTGTATTATTAAGGTAAGATTATGTGACATGACATAATTATATTAATTGTTTGATATTAAAAGTGAAACTGGCCCAAGTACAAGAGAAGCAGGAGCAGCAGTACTCATAAAATTATGAATTCTTCTTTATTATTGCTTAAAAGGCCATTTTTCCTCCTCAGTTCAAGATTTTGTAGAAATAAATGATGACCTTAGGTCTATTATATTGCAGTTCAAGGTTTTCTGAAATCGGACGGGTATTGGACAGCAAAAAAGTTGATGCACATGTTACATCATATTTGGATGCTGAATTTACCCAAATTTCAAAAGCCATAAAAAAACTCATAGGTGGAAGAAGCCTTCAGAGAATTGGCTTGCTAAATTTTGACGTGAACGAGCTCCACCTTTGGCAGAAGTTGTTACCTGGTGTGGAATCTTCTGCCATAGAACTCGAACTTGTCAACAGCAACATAACATGGGACGATTTATACCCTGAATGGATTGACGAAGAAGAAGAACACGAAGTTCCAATTTGTCCATCACTTCCTGAGCCCAATATCCAGAATGCAACACAATTCAACCTAATAGCTGTGAAGCTTCCTTGCAATAAGCTTACAGAATGGTCGAGAGATGTCAGGCGGTTGCATCTTCAGCTCTCAGCTGCCAAACTTGTTGTTTCCGCTGCTGCAGGAGGCCACAATCCAGTGCATGTTCTGTTTGTGTCTGAGTGCTTTCCAATGGCAAACCTATTCCGATGCTCCGATCTTGTTGTTCGGGAGGGAAATGTATGGTTATATAGACCTCATTTTCGGATGCTAAAGCAGAAGATAGAACTTCCCATTGGGTCATGCAAACTTGCAGCTCCACCCCAAACAGGAGGTTAGTTAGTTGTTCATCATGTCAGAATCTGCTCATATCATGTCTCAAAAGTTTCTGTTTAAGTTAGCAAGATGAGTTAGACTATAATTACCATATCCAGTTGTTTATTATACATGCAATTCCTTGGTGACGCAGAAACGGGGCGATTGCATTCCCCCAAAGCACAACGAGAAGCGTATGTAACCATACTACATTCAGCAAACATGTACGTCTGTGGTGCCATTGTGGCAGCCCAGAGCATCCGAATGACGGGATCCACGAGGGACCTTGTAATAATGGTCGACGAGAGAATTAGTAAACACCATATGGAAGGCCTTCGATTGGCAGGCTGGAAGGTGAGAACAATCAAGAGGATCCGTAATCCGAAGGCCGACCGCGACGCCTACAACAAGTGGAACTACAGCAAGTTCCGGCTATGGCAGCTAACCGACTACGACAAGGTGATCTTCATCGACGCCGACCTCCTCGTCTTGAGAAACATCGACTTCCTCTTCTCGATGCCGGAGGTCACCGCAACGGGGAACAACGCCACCCTCTTCAACTCAGGGGTGATGGTGATCGAGCCTTCCAACTGCACGTTCAGGCTGCTGATGGATCACATCGACGAGATCAAGTCCTACAATGGAGGTGACCAGGGCTACTTGAACGAGGTATTCACGTGGTGGCACAGGATTCATAGACGCATGAACTTCCTGAAGCATTTCTGGGAAGGAGACGAGGAGGGAGACAAGCAGACGAAGACCCGCCTCTTCGCGGCCGATCCGCCGCAACTCTACGTGCTCCATTATCTGGGCATGAAGCCGTGGTGGTGCTTCCGTGACTACGATTGCAACTGGAACGTAGAGAAAATGTGGGAGTTCGCGAGCGACGCCGCGCACGCGAGGTGGTGGAGAGTGCACGACGCGATGCCGGAGAGCCTGCAAGGGTTCTGCGGGCTGAGCTTCAGGCGGTCGGCCATGCTAGACTGGGATCGGTTGCTAGCGAAGAAAGTGAATTCATCGGATGGCCATTGGAGGAAGAAGATTCATGACAAACGACACAAGATCTGTTCAGATGGGCTTTGCTACGATGAGAGCTTGTTGCAGCGCTGGGCTGAAGTAAAATTTACTGGAGACTTACCATCGGTTGCTACTTTGTAGAATTCTGTATTTTTTTTTATTTTTTTTTACTGTTGAGTCTATTCTTTACATTCCACATTAGATTACTGGAACCGCTGTTTTTGTCGGTGTCTGTCAGATGTTAGCACCAACTTGATTTTACAGGAAACATGATACATAGATTCTGTTTATTTTTTTCCCCTTATCGAGTCGTAAACTGGTGATGATCTACGTTTGTTTTCAACAGCTACCTCACTTTTTCTTTTGCTTTTGGAACTATAATTCTTCCTAGCTAGAATTAAAGGAAGCTGCAGTGTTTTCAAAATATTCTGCAACAGACTCTTTTAAGACGGTCAATATCAGAATTTCTTTCTTTGCCTGACGATCTCTGATCGACTTCAGATTGTAATGTTAGCTCGCGTAGTTCAACTATTTCTTTAAGATGGTCGTCTTCATGATGACAGCTGGAGTTTCCCGTAATTGTGACTCCATTAATATCCAACAGAGGAGTGTCAGCACACGTTAACCTTTTTTTTTTTAACGGCAATGATTATATTAAATAAAGTCAACGTTGGATCAAAGTATAAATATTTAATTTATGTGACTTAACTAACTTGGTTATTGAACTAACTCAATTATGATATACATTCAATTAAGTAGTATATGAGAGATATTATAAGACAACTCTATATGGAATGTGATGTATATAAGGAACATCTCTTTAGGATTTCAACACAGAATCACAAACCAACTCTTTCGGTTCTTTTGTCTTAAAAAAAAAAATCCTTAAATAGGTGTAGAGGTAATTATTATGGGAATACATATCAAAGAAATGATTTCGCATTCAAATCAACGACATGATGATATCAGATAAGCCTCATATAATCTATTAAGTGGTATCAGAGCCATATTTTGTCGTTGTTTCTTAAACTTTGGGGAGGATTTTATCATATGGTTTTGCTTTATGCACATATCATTTCACATATAACGATGAAATCTCACGGAAAAGGTATTAAATGTAATATCCAGCCTTTGGGTCATGTGAAGGTTGTTTTCCAGTTATTCCTGTATATTCCCGCAATCAGGACAGCTTTTCAAGCTACACATGGGACGGAATCAGCCTTTCTCGGCCATCTAAGGTGTTTCTGGCCGTCGAAACGGCCTTTTAAGACTTTTTTCCAACCATCGATAACTAGATCTGGCTCGCCATGGTCGGAAACAGCCACGATGGCCACCTCCTAGGTGTCCAACTGGTAGTTGGCTGTGCTTGGGAGACTGAGATCTAGCTAATGTTAGAGTGCCCGTCGGAGGCACACCTACGGTGGTTGGGTGCCCATTGAAGGCCGTCGCGGTGCCACCATCCTATTCCTTCTAGCTTTTGAAACTTGGTTAGGGTTTTTTTTTGTTTTGTGGTAAACGCGGATCTATTTATCCAATTCACCAATCTATTTGATTTTGTGATAATTACATATTAGTCCCTGTGGTTATGTTTTCTTACATCTAGGCTTTTATTTAAACTTGAAAACTTTATTAAGTCCTCTGATTTAACGAAAACCCCCCAGAAACTTATTATTTCCTTTAAATCTTGAGTTTTCTAGTTGTAACATTCAAGTTATCTATTATTATGAAAAACTTTGTAAGTTTATGAAATTTATGTTTAGTCTCTGAAGTTTAAATATTTGTTTCAGAATGTAATTTTGCAAGATCAGAATATAGTTTAAGTTAAAATAAACTACTATAGTTTAAGTAAATGATTAAGTGTTTTTTGAAAGCATGTTTAAGGGTGATTTAGACTGAAATTTTGGACGTAATTATCTGAATATTTTATCTATGTGGCTTTTACGTATTTTGAATAAATAAATAATTATTTTTGGATATTACATCTAAGGACAAATTAGACCTATGTGTGACAGTTTATGTCCATGTTATCAAGGAACGTCCTTTAGTTATTTTAGCATGTTATAAAGTTATTTTAACATGCTTAAAGAGGTTTTACATATATTCTGTCAACTTTAAGGTTTCACAAATACCAAGTAATTTTTACTTTTAATTTGGATGACTGGGAATTTCACCTACGTAACTCGAAGTAAGAAAACTTGATTGTATTGATTACATAATGTCTAGATTTGAATCTAATTAGGATGGTGTTCGAACTTGTATTTAGATAAATGAGATTAACAAGTTTTCACTAAATGAAATTGTTATACTTATATCTAAATGGTTGGAATAATTCTATTTGCATAATTCACGTAGAATATTTTAGTATCCAACGATGCTATATTACATAGACAATTATACAAGTAGAATTAGTTTCATGTATATTTAATTTATAACATGTTATTTCATCTGTTAACGTAGAGTTATGATAATGTTATTGTTAAATATAAAATTTTAATGTAAGTAATTTTTGCAACTTTTCTTATTGATAAAAACATGATTAGAGTACTTTTGTTGAATAACACAAATTTCCCTAAATGAAAGAAATCCTTACTGTTTCAATTAGACCTAATGGATTTGGACCTTTGCTTTCGAGTGGATTTTGCTCCTCCAAAACCCACAAAAGAAAGTAGTGGAGTTATAAAGGTCCAATATAAAAAATGAAAAAGATCCAATAGGTTGTCTCTATCGTTTTATGTTACAGCATGTGCGTAGAGATATTTGAGGTCCCGTGATTTCTAATACTCTCGCGACGATTTATTTGGAAATGATAGAGCAACAATTTGTTGAATCTGATAAAGATAAGGTAGGTTCCATGATTCATGGATTTACTTCTATGCATTATACCGAAAAAGGAAACATAAGAGAATATATCATAGCAATGCGAGATATTGTAGGAAAATTGAATGATCTAAAGATTACCATTTCAAACTCCTTTTTATTTTACTTCATCTTGCAAACATTACTGCCTGAGTATTACCTCTTTAAGGTCTCCTACAACACACATAAGGACGAATTGTCAAGCCTATTAAGGTAGTCAGATTAGATAGAAGTGGCGAGTACTATGGCAGACACACCGAGATAGGACAGATGCTAGGACCATTTGCACAGTTTATTAAGAATAATGGCATAGTACCTTTGTATACAATGCCAGGCAAAACCAACATGAATGGGGTTGCTAAAAGACAAAACAAAACACTTAAAGAAATGGTTAGGGCTACGATGAGTTACTCGACTTTACCTGTTTCAATGTGTGACCATGCCAGTGGAACCCTACACGGCTCTCCCCTACCAAGTGCGTGGAAGCACTCGAGGAGTCCCGATACGGTCACGGCGAAGATGGTGAATCCGGAGAAGAAGACTAGACCCGGAAATACCAAGGGAAGATAAGAAAAGATAAGGAAAGGAGTCGCCACCTAGTCTTTTAATGGAAAGACGAGGAAAACCAAACACACAAGAAAGCCAAGAAACAAACAAGATGCAGAAAACATGTGTGCTCCGTGCCTAATGGACAATACCAAATGAATGCAGACCAAAGAAAGGGTAAGGATTCTGGTTACGCATGGGGAAGGGGTTAGGCACCCCCATGCTCCCGAGAAACTCGGTCTTTCTAGGTTTCCTACTTGCCACTGGTCTAATGGGTGTGTGCTTGCCTATTCTGAATGCTCATGCTAAAGATGACTGAAATACATGTCAAATCGAAGAGAAGAAATGAATAAAAGGGAAAAAGTTAATCTGAGGGTCAAATGTAGGCAATAAGAATGCTGTTTCACTGTACGCCCTTGGGCGATGAGGAAAATCGAGAAATTCTCGGAAGGCGTCTCGCGAATCAGCGGAAATTTGGATAAATCCGAGAAAATCAAATTGGGAAAAATAATCCTCTTTTCGGGACCTTGTCGCTATGTTAAGCCTTTTACTATACGCCCTTGGGCGATGGAAAGGCAAATCAAATCTAAAGATACGAAAATTGAAAAGAATCCGGGAGACGGCGAGAAAACCAAGCTCGAAAAGAGTTGAAAAAGCGTACGCAAAATAAAAAAGAAAAGACAAGAAAATTGCATGAAAATGCGACTAAATGTGCAAAATGCATGTGAGAGTGCAAAAAATGTGAATTCCAGGGGCCTTTGCGCAAAAAACCCAAATTCTGTATGAAAATTGAAATGCTGAAGCCAAATCATTAAAAATACATAGAAGGACACATTTCTTGTAGTTTTGAAGAAAACGAGGGTCAAATGTGCAAATTTGTGCATTTTGGTCAAATAGGGGTTAAAATGCAATTATGCCATCAAAACATGCATTCAATGCAATTCTGTGGAAATTCAGGGTAAAATATGCAAGAAAAAGAATCCATGTAGAAACCAGAAAGTTTCAAGGGCAATCTAGTAATTTTACCCTAGAAAACATGCATTCAGAGTAATTTTAGATGAGTTCAGGGGTCAAAATGCAATTTAAACCACATCTGTGCAGATATTTGAATGTTCAGGGTTTACCTTGCAATTTTAACAAAGAAACATGTATTCAGAATGATTTCAGAAAAGTCCAGGGGTTAAAATGCAAATTAACCAGAGAACTATGCATTTAAAATGATTTTCAGGAAAGTTCAGAGGCTAAAATGCAATTTAACCAGAGAAACATGCATTCAGAATGATTTTAAGAAAAGTTCAGGGGCTAAAATGTAAATTAACCAGAGAACTATGCATTTAGAATAATTTTCAGGAAAGTTCAGGGGCTAAAATGCAATTTAACCAGAGAAACATGCATTCAGAATGATTTTATGAAAAGTTCCGGGGCTAAAATGCAAATTAACCAGAGAACTATGCATTTAGATTGATTTTAAGAAAAGTTCAGGGGCTAAAATGCAAATTAACCAGAGAACTATGCATTTAGAATGCTTTTTAGGAAAGTTCAGAGGCTAAAATGCAATTTAACCAGAGAAACATGCATTCAGAATGATTTTAATGAAGATCAGGGCTTAAATGCAATTTGCAAGCCTGTAAAACTTTAATAGAAAAGCTCAGGGAAGACAATGCAATATTTTCAGTTAAAACTTTATTCAAACGATTTAAGAAAAAATATGCAAGGATCTAAATATAAGAGAAAGGACCAATTTGCAAAGAAAAAAGGATCTAAATGAAAGATCACAAAAGTTACAAAAAATTTATTAAAAGAAAATTGTTTTTATTTTAAAAATGAGAAAAAAAGATCGACGATCGATGACGACGATAGAACTTCGCCGTCGACGACCGCTGGAAGGGCTGTTGGAGGCAATCCCATGACCTGATCTAAAATCAGACCCCATGGGAAGCAAGAAGAGAAAAGGGGCAAGAGATCCAACGATTTGGATCAAGGATTTGACGACTGGAGAGGGCCGGAGGTTCTGTTGGGGCACCCCAGCGACGGTGTTGGAGAAGAAATGAGCTCCGGAGGTCGCGGCGCGGCGATCCAGAGGTCTAGGCGGCTGCAGGGCGTCGAGAGGAGCATTCCCCTTCCATTAGGGGCCAAAACGGTGGAGGATCTCGCAATGTGGGCTCCGTCGACCGTTGCCGTCGTCTCCTCTGGCGAGAGAGGTTGTGGGAGCGATCCAAGGCTCGAGAAGTGGCCTGATGTCTCCAGTGTGCTTGGGGGGATTCCGTGCAATGCTTTTGGAGGCTCGGAGAAGCGCAGCTGGGTTGGAGGCGCGTGTTCAGTCGCTGTGGACAGCCTTCTTCTCCAACGACGGCGACGTGGCGCGACTCCGGCGATCTTCTGGTGGAGGCTCCGGGAGGCAGCGAAACGGCTTTTCGACAGGCGGAGAAGCAAGAGGGAGGTCAGGAGAGGAAGTCTTAAGCTACTAGATCTAGGGACAAGTCCTGGACCAACACCCCCATCTAGGCTACCGGAAAACGACTCCGGCGAGACCTAGGGGCTGATTCCGACTAGAGGAAACCTCTGGACTTGTTGGAATCAACCAGAGGATGTAGAGGGAGACCTAGGAAGCTAGAATTGAAGCTAAAAATGGCTGGAGGAGGGCGTACCTGGTCTGGCAGTATGATTTCTCCCTTGTAGCTCGCCGGAATTGCTTGCCTCTCACCTCTACGAGCCCTTCTCTCCTCCTGGAGCTCTCTCTCAGACCCTTCCTCCCTCTCTCAGTCCACCAGTCCTCTATTTATAGCCAAGGAAAACCACTAGCTCCTAACAAAACCATAACAACCCATTCCAACAAACTATAACTACCTAACAACTTCTTAACAACCTAACCAACTCTTAACCTCTAACTAATCACTAACAAACTCTAACAATCCTATAACAAACCTAAGGATGTTTGAGAAAGTGGGCTTAAATGGACTTTGGTGGGCCTTCATGGGCCTTGGTGGGATTAATGGGCTTTGGTGGGCCTAAGTGGGCCTTCATGGGCTTAAATGGGCTTTGAATGAATTAAATGGGTTTAATGGATTTATTTGTGGTTAACAGCCCAGTCACCATACTTTATCCTGCAAGCCTGCAAAATTGCAAAATTGAGGTGTCTACACAATGTGTGATGAAACTTTAAAGATAGTAGTGCATATTATAAATAAGGTTCTTACTAAATCCAAAAAGAAAACTCCTTATGAGTTATGGACCAACAAGAAAACTTATTTAGGTTACATGCAAATTTGGGGATGTTCACCTGAAGCTAAGATTTACAACCCACGTGAGAAATCTCTGTATTAAAAGACAATCAGTGGATACTTCATTGGTTACCTAGAGAGGTCAAGAGGCTACAAATTTTACTATCCAATACATACCACAAAAATAGTTGAAATTGATAGAGTTGTCTTCTTAGAGGATGTTTGTGCTAGTGGGAGTATCCTTAGGGATTATGTTTTCGAGGAATCTTAGGAAAATGTTATTGTTCTCAATTAGGTATCTGAGAACAATAATGTCCATCTTACTCAAAAGTTTGAGGCATATTTACCACTTATTGTTCTGATGAACAATAATTCAAAAGTAATTATACTGGCACAAAAACAACTATATGAACAACCAGTTGAAGAGTCGATTATTAATCTACATTTTCAGGTTTTATATGAGGATTAAGAGGCCAATTTAAGAAAATCCAATAGACAAAAGAAATCAACTATTCCTTTAGATTATATAGTATATTTATCTAGTAAGGACATGGAACAAGGAATCGACGATCTAGTAACATTTTTACAAGCCGTTAATTGTGTGAACTCTAACAGTTGGTTGCAAGCCATGAAAGAGGAGCTTATCTTTATGGATTGTAATCAAGTTTGGGAACTCATTTAGTTAACTTTGGAAAAGAAACTAGTTGGTTGCAAATGAGTTTATAAGACCAAAAGAAATTCAAAGGAATTAATTAAATAATATAAGGTCAGACTAGTGGCAAAGGGTTTTACACAACGGGAGGGCATTAACTATTATAAGACTTATTCTCTAATTTCCTTAAAGGATTCATTAAGAATAGTCATGCCCTTAGTAACTCATTTTGATTTAAAGCTACATCAGATGGATGTGAAAACAACTTTTCTAATTAGTGAGTTAGGGGAAGAAGTGTAGATGCAATAGCCTCAAGGTTTTGAGGTTAAAGGAATGGAACATATGGATTGCAAGCTAAAGAAATCTAAATATGGACTTAAGCAAGTTTCTAAATAATAGTACTTCAAATTTAATGAAGTTATTATGTTCTTTGGGTTTAAGGAAAATATTGTTGATCAATGTATATACCCGAAGAAAAGTAGGAACGAATGGATATTGTTTGTTTTGTATGTAGATAATATTCAACTTGCAAGTACAAGTCTTAGTTTATTAAGGGAGACTAAAGATTTTCTATCTAATAACTTAATTTGATATGAAGGACATGAGTGAAGTTTATCATGTTATTAGGATAGAAATTCACCGTAATAGGTCTCTAGGCATGCTCAAGCTGTCTCAGAAGTCTTACATATCAATTAAGTGTGTTAAAGAAGTTTTCAATAGAAAATTGTATTCATGGTAAAACACCAATTGTAAAAGGTGATAAACTAAGAAAACAGTAAGAACCTTAATTAGATTCAAAAAGATTTGCAATGAAGGATGAACCATATGTTACAGTAGTTAAGTCTCTCAACTACGCACAAACCTGTACTCAACCAGATCTAGCTTTTGTCACTGCATATCTTGGAAGATATCAAAGTGATCTAGGACTTTCACATTTGCAAATTGTAAAGAAGGTTTTGAAATATATGTAAGGAAATTAAAGATCTCATACTCACATACAAACGTTCAGATCAACTGGAGGTCATGAGATTCTCTGACTCAAATTTTGTTGGATGTGTTGATAGAAGAAAATCTACTTCTGGATATATTTTCTTACTTGTTGGATCAAGAACTGTCTTATGGTTCAAATTTTACTATGACAGTTGAATATATAGCTTACTATATGACATCTTCGTAAGTTATTTGGACATACAACTTTATCACATATTTAAGAGTCTTGGGCTCTGTAATGAAACTCATAAGGATATATTATGATAATGAGACAGTAGTTAAATTCTTTTACAACAACAAGAACTCTAGTGCATGCAAACATATGGAGGTCAAGTTCTTGATTCTAAAGGAGAGAATTAGATATCATTTGGTGTCTATTGAGCATATTAGAACGAATTCAATGCTAGTTGATCCTCTAATAAATGCATTTCCTTCCAATACCTACAGTGAAAATATGCTTAAGATGAGTTCAGTTAGTTCTTTTGAGGTTTTGTTTTGATGATTTAGACATTGATGTATTATGTGATATCACACTTATTTTGATGATCTTTGTTCTTATTTTGTTTATTGAACTATTGTTTTATCATTAGGTAAATCAAAGTGAATAAACTTTAATTTTATTTTCGTGACATTTGTAAGTTTATTTATAAAGTATTGATTATCACATAAAATTTCAAGTGTAACTCCAATCTTAGATATTTTAGTACATGAAAGGAACATACATTTTGACAATGTCTTGCCGCTATGATTAGTATTTATGAGGGTTGTTATTTGAATGAAGATTATTATGTCTTGTTAAGCAATTGAAAAGTGGTCGTTCTACATAAAATTTTGTCTAACATAAAGTGAGTTGAATAAGTTAAGTAGAAGATTGTTGGACTTAAGTTCAAATGTTCAATTTATTTGACTTAACCAAGTTAGTTAGTGAACTAGATCAATTGTAAGACACGTTAAATTAATTTAGTATATGACACACATAAAAATTAAAATTTAAAAAAAATATATTGATGTAGAAATAAAATCCCATCCAACTGACACTCCAAATATATAAAATATAAATAATGTCGTGTGACAAAAGGTTGCAGGTTGATTGAGGGGAGTCTCAACTTTTCATTTTTTTTTTTGAAACTGAAGCACAGTAGATTTTATTATATATTGAATAATTGAGAAACGAATACGCTCTCCTCTAATTGAAGGCAGCAAATCCTGTACAAGTTGGAAAATTTTCAAGAAAATGAAAAGTCAGAACCAAACAACATAAGATGATTGAGAACAGAAGCGTCACTGGTGTCGTGAAGCTGCGTTGTCAGCGACTCCCTCAGCAGGGCTTCTGGCAGAAACAACCACCGAGAGCTCGTCGACCTACTCGGCAGTCAGCATTCGACGATGTTGCAGGTCTGTAATCCTGGGGGTAGTGGACGCTACGACCGATGTCACAGGTATCATCCTGCGCCTTCAGGCCATGACAGGTGATGAGGAGAAAGAAGAGGAGCATGAAGGCAAATGCCCTGCACAGCACTGCATAGAAGCCTGCCATTTCTTGCTGAGTCTAAACTTGATTTTGTGAGGAGGAAGAAGGAAGAGAGAGAGAGATATGCTCGACTGATACAGTGCTCAGGCCACAGCATAGATGTATATCGAAAAAGAATGAGTACAAATACATATATGGGTTATAAATACAAAATAAGAGCAGAAGATTTTAGATTATTTATGTAATATCCTCTTCAGATTTCAGTGGGAGATGTGAAATTTACTCCCCCTAGTCTATAAATAAGTTGATAATGTAACCGGCCGGGTCGACAACTTTTAGGCCGTGTCACTGTTCAGCAAAGACGAAACGAAGTCCAAGACTGCGACCCTTCCCCATACGTGTTTGTATTGCTCCTGTCATATGCCGTGAGTGGGTTGTCCTCCGAGACCTGACCTTTTCTGCCAACCGACACGGATAAGGAAGCATTGAAAGCTCAACTCATGATCATCTAGTCCCATCACCTTTGACTTTGGATGTGGCATCGCATTCACTCGTTTAATTTCAGTGCTAGTGCTAACTTTGGTCACACCTTCCGTCCTTCCTGTCCTCGTTTTCTTTGTGCTCTGAAGGTGGTCGGTTTCTGTGATTCTGTGGAGTCCTTCTTGGGACTTGTGGACACTAGGATCCATGAAGGGGAAGAGAGAATAGAAAAGATCACATGGACAAACACCACATTTTGCCTGAGAAAATTAGTCTCACATGTAAAAGCGCTTGATGCATGCATGGAATCTTTTTCAGAAAAACAAAAACACTACATTTTGCTATTTTTGAGGGGAGATGGGGAGAAGAAGTTGGCCGTGGTTAATAATCAGGCAACCTAGCTACCTTGTTTGCATGTTCCCAAAGTCCAGATCGATGATCGACTTTTCATGAGAATGAGTGGAACATGAACGTGTTGATTTTGTTGTTCTAGTAGTCTCCATGCCGATGACCGTGGAAAAAGAAAAAAAAAAAATATAAACTCAGTCAGATGGATCCTTATTGGATGTGCAACTTTACACATGCAATTATGTACAACCAATACAATCTTAATCTCAATTTGGCGTAGGTTATTCAGCAATTACTAATGCAACGCAGATCTTCCGTAGAAACTGCTGAATCATCGAAAAGTACTTCAAAGGAACCATCGAACACGTGATTGACTACAAGCATTTTTATCATTTATCATAGATTGGTTCTTTACGGATCAACCAGCTAATTGGCACTTAGAATGAATTGAAAACAAAAGCATCTTTCACAGTAGTAGTGTATTAACATCTCGAAGCGATCGTGTTCCCATTATTGCTAGAGGCCCTGCACCAAAACAAGCTAGTGGTAATTTTAAATAAAATTAATTAGGATCTGGTATTTCTTGAAAACATGCTTAAAGTGTGGAACTAAAGTTTTTTGAAGTGATTGTGGTATGACTACTAATGGTAACAGGGAACTTGAAAATAACAACTTAGGTAGCTGAGTAAGCTAAAAGAAATGGATTTCACATCTTCTTTTTTAAGTTCGAATCATACAGGAGTCAAGTTGAAGCAACCTCTCAACCAATTTACTATCTTATGTCACTCGACTTCCCTCTGAGGATGTGACTTACAGAACATCAAATTGACTCTTCCCTAAGGTAATCATTTACTGGCTAGCTAGTAAATGAAAGGAAAAACGGACGTCGTCACAGAGTGTTCCGACGATGTTCGAGTGGGACTTTGGCGATGATCAAGCAGGAGAATCACTGTAGGTATTTTCTATATGTCTCAGTTGCGTCTTCTCCTCTATTTATAGGGGACCCTTGACCATCCCTCCGCCTTCCTCCAACGGCTCCCCTTTCAACCGTTTCATTTCCGACCATAAAGGCCTGGTAACCGCCGTATTCAACACGGCCATGAATGGGTGAAACGGTCGTCCGTTTCACTCTTCATTTGAAATGGTCTTCAATGACCATTACTGATCATTACTCACATCTCCCACTTGGTCATGAAGACCATGCACAAGTTCCATGCACAGAGATGTTTTATTTCCACTTCTACTATCCGTGAAGTGTATATTT
>JAMKQA010018973.1:0-28394 GCA_024699735.1 Posidonia australis
GGTGTGTACGAAGCTGAAACTTTAGCTACTGATTTTAAAGGTCGAGCAAGAGGTGGAGTAGATCACGGGTGTCAGGGTGGAGTAGATCACGGGTGTTGTGGCTGGAGCAGAGGCCAAAGGATAACGCATGTCATCCTTGTCGAGTTACAAGGAAGGTGTGTCGTCCGTGTCGAAGTGATTACGTGTAGAAAACACCTGATATCCACCAACACGACGATAAGCGTTGACATCTCCACGAAAATCAGGTACGTCACGACATACCTAAGCATATCGTTTCCCTAATTCCATCTTCCGATATGTGTCGGCGATATTTCGCTGATACCCCCCGACATTTGTTTCTATGCTCCCACCAACCACCCCACAACCGTGGACCCCACACGGACCCACACCTGAGGCCACAAGTACAGTGCCACAATGCACAGGAACATACAAACAGAAGATGACCTATGAGGCCTAAGCCCAAAATCACAAAACACACAAACAGGCCTCGGAATAGTAACACCCGTCCAAGGATAAATTCATTATAATTTAAATAATTACAAAACGAATTTATGGGTGTTACAGAGATTCTCCTATGATAAGTCTAATAGATCTACTTCCTCGCTACTAATGGTCAATTCAACAATTTTATTGCTTAATCCAGTCTTATAGACTTTTCTCCTTCCAATTGTTCCTTCACTTGATCAAATTTTTAGGAGAAGACTATCATGGTCAAACTTGATCATTTTCTAGTCTCCTCCTAATTTGGAATTACACTTCCCCAGATCTAATTGCCCTGGGAAGGCCAAGCTTACCTCTAATTATATTCCTATATGTTTGGATACTAAGCCCCCAAGGTGGGGACCCTTACCTTTCAAGTTTTATAGGACTTGGCTACTTTATGATGGGTTTGAAGGTTTGGTTCAACATACTTGGGCAGGCTTCTTATCAAGTGCTGACTCTATTAAAAAACTCTCTCACAAACAGAAAGTAGTTAAGGAGGCTATTAAGAATTGACTTCTTTCCCATAGGAATGACAATGCCAAATTAGAGGAAATTGAAGAAGATATTCATAGCCTTGGTGTCTTAGCAGAATCCTCACCTCTATCTATGGATGATTGATAACATAAGCAATCCTTGAGAAGCAAGCATTTTAGCATTCTCTCAGGCCAAGAAATATATTGGAAACAACGTTCTAGAATTTAATGGCTAAAGGAAGGGGATTTAAATACCTTCTTTTTCATAAGACAATTAATTGTAGAAAAAGGAAAATTTCTATCTCATCTCTGCTCAATAATAATACTTGGTCTGAATCTCCTTCACTAATTTGTAATGCTATCACAGATTACTTTTATTCTCTTTTTATTAAGCCCCCATCTAGACATATATCTTTAAACTAAGATCTTCTATTGCCTCATAAGGTACCTTATCCTCGATATCTTAAAATCAAGTTCTTAAAAGAAGAAATCAAACAAAGTGTCTTTTCTCAACCAAGACAGAAATCTCCTGGTCTTGATGGATTTCCTTTTTGTTTCTACCACCACGTTTGGAGTGTGATTAACACTAATCTGGAAGAATTATTGAATGTATTGGCACTTCGAGTAGTATTAATCAAACATATATTGCACTTAATCCAGACAAGAGAAGGGCAGAAAAAATTCAAGACATTATGCCTATTAACCTATCAAACAACAGTTATAAAATTATCTCTAAGTGTCTTGTCACAAGATTAAACCCTATTCTTAACTCTTTGATGGATGATTCCTGGTGTGCCTTTTCTACTAGGATGAAATATTAGTGACTGTTTTCATGTGACTTAAGAAATACTACACTTGCTTCACACTTCTAAGAGAACAGGTTTAATGCTTAAGTTAAACTTTTAAAAAGAATTTGCTAATGTTAATTAGGAATTTCTTTTAGACTCTCTCAAAGGTTTTGGTTTTGATGATAAATGGATAGCTTGACTCAAAATGTGTATCTATTCAGTTAAATTCTCTATCCTAGTCAATGGATCCCCTAGAGGCTTCTTTGATGCCTCAAATGGACTAAGACAGGGTGATCATCTATCTTCTTTATTGTTTATCATTATTACTCATGTTTTTAATAGAATAGTATACTTAGGTAGACAAAATAATCTTATTAAAGGCATTAAATTTCCTCATAATGATCTTGAGATTATGAATATTCAGTATGCAGATGACACTCTTATCTTTTTGGAGCCTTTAGATCATTGCATTGTTAACTTTAAAAGAAATTTATGTTGTTTTCAAGCTTATACTAGGTTTAAGATTAACTTTAATAAATCCTCTCTTATTGGGATTGGTATTCCTGAGGCCCTAATCAATAGATATAGTAACATGTTAGGTTGTACCCAGTCCTTCCTTCCAATGTCATACTTTCGTAATATCTGTGCCTAGATTATCTAGAAAAATGTAATTAAGTGATTGTAATATGGATAATTAGCTTAAAAATAATATTATATTTCGAGTTGTCTCTGTCATGGAATTTTTCTCTAGTGTTGTTTCCTACTGTGTAGTGTTTTGGACCAATATGTGCCATGTGCATGTATGGGACCAGAGTGAGATCGAGGTCGACTTTGCATAGTGACCCGCTGGCAGCCACTATTCACCCGCAGCCTTCCACCTTACTGCCCATGTCGAATATTAGATTCTACCAATATTTCTAGCGGCTCAGCGACAAGAGGGCAGCGGCATAAATGAAGGAGAAGAGGAAGGCATCGAGGGCCGGATACTGGAAGGAGAAGAGGGAAATCAAGGTGAAACCAGACAGCCAGAGAGAAAGAGAAGGAGAGAATGAAGAGGAAGTGGGTGCTCGTCGATGGAGGAAGTGCCGTCGGAGACCCTGGTGCCTAGAGGACTCGCCGAGAAGGAGACAAAGAGCATTGAGGAAAGAGGGATCGCTGGGATCACTTAAGTGTACATGTTCCCCTCCTCATTCCTCCTTTATGTTTAAGTTTCAAACCCTTGATTGATGCTATGATTTAGTGTAAAAAGCATGAATATGAGTAGATTCAAGGAGGATCTTGAATGTAGGATGATCGTGAGATTTTTCCATGAATTTACAAGTATTTATGTCAAATTTTGTGATGCTTGCTACAGTGATGAAGAATGAGATGCATGCCTTGTGATTTTTATGTCTTGACATATATACTATGGTTTTTTATGAAACTTATCCCAAATAGAAGTAGACTTGGCATGCTAGATTATAAGTTTTATGTAGGATTCATAGTTCACCGAAAAGGAGTCCACCAGAAGTCACCATTCCAACAAACAAGTGTTTAGTCAGATTTGAAATTTTGTTTTAAGCTGAACTCTAGTCTAGATATGTTTTTCTAGAAATGCATTATATTAGTGCATAAGTTTTAGAACATGAAAAAAGATGTTAAAAAGCATGATTTACTAAGTTTTTCTTGAAAAAGGATTTCCAAAATTTAAATAAGAGATCTATTCAGAATTTTGGTTCTGGTGGGAACCCAGCTTAGAGATTTTAGATAGATTTCCAGAAAAGTTTAAAGAAGCTTTCGAAAATCTAGAATTTAGTTATAAGTGTTTTCCAAATTGTTTTCTTTGTGGACGCGTACTAGATGACTTAGAAGTTACTCACACGTGTTTTACCTTGTCTTATTTGCAGGTGCTTAGTTGGAGTGTAGTCTAGTCATGTGTTCAAAGACAGGAGCCATTAGCCGCACACACAGGTTCTGGGTAGTTTGCAGTTAAATTTCTTTTTAGGTGCATTAATCATAGTTTAGTAGCTTAGATTCTGTAACATCCGATTTGGGAGCGTTACAACTTAGGACTTTCTCTTCATTATAAAAAGGCAACTTACAATGATTGAACTGTAGTCATTGATAAATAACGGGCAAGTTTGAATATTGGAAATCCAAGTATTTATCTATTGGATGTGGATTTTCTCTACTTAATTCAATCCACTCTATAATATTTACCTATTATTTTTCTGTGCTACATCTACTTGTTAGAGTGGAAAAAGAAATAGACAGATTGCATAGAAGGTTTCTTTGGACTTTCAACCCTTATAGTCCCTCAAGTATTCCTTTTATGAAAGGGTAAAATATTTGTAGACATAAGAATCAAGATGGATTGGGAATCATTAATCTTAAGAGTTTATGTTCTATCCTTAAATGTAAGCTTCTTTGGCAACTCCTGGACGATAATACTTATCTTAAATGGCCCTCCCTTATTAAAAGCAAGCATCTCTTTTACAATGGATTTAGTGCTTTGCTAAATGTCTCCTTTAAGAATTCTTCACCACTTTGACAACAACTCAAAGCACATTACACTGTGATTACTCCATTTCTGAGATACACAGTGAATAATGGTAGAACAATATTATTATGGCATAATCATTGGGGCACTAGTAGCCCTTTAAAATATGACTTATCTGATCTTTATGCTTTGACAAAAAATAGAAAATGTCCTTTACAAAAAATGTTATAGATGTATCTTGTTAAGGGTCAAGTGTACTTTGAAAATCATATGTTCAATTCTAACCTAATTTCAAGCTTGGGAGCTACAAGATTTTTTGGACTTCTTAATTCAATTCAATTAAATGATGGTGATGATGTGGTTTCTTAATATTTTATCAGTAGTTATGTATCTTTTGTTAAGAGCTGTTATAATATCCTTAATAATGGAGGACACGGGTCTTTGTTTAAAAAGCCTATTTTGAAAAATACAATACTTTTGAAAGTTAAGATTTATACTTAGTTTGCTTGTCATATGAAATTCTTTCTAAGACTTACTTGCAAAAAAAGGACTGAAATAGTTCTTTGTGTTGTGATATTTGCAATTATCCTGTGGAATCCATTCAACACATTTTATTTCACTATAATGTTCCTAAAGTTATTTGAGATTTCTTCTTATCCAGTGCAAATGATCTTTTAAATTGTAACAAATTTTTTGAGCTCCTTTTATCATGTGCTTAAATTCAACTTTTCTTATCAGGGTTGAATTTCTTTAGTTTTAGCTATCTTTTGGACTTTCTAACTTAATAGAAATGCTCTTATATTTTGAAATTCTAGTAGAAATATTAACTCAATATTTCACCACATTTTGCTTTTAATTTCATCTTGGACAGGTAACACGACACGATAACACGACACGATATAACTGTATTTGGATTTACCCTTATCATGTATTGTGTACTTATCGTGTCTATCCGGTAGACACGATTATTAAACGGGTCGTTTTCGTGTCTAAAGTAAAAAAACCTGATAAGTACACGATAAGTACACGTAACCTAATCATATATATAAATTATAACTTTCATTATTTTGAAAAGTGGATGTCTATGATATGTTGTAGACTTATGATATTAACATATGGAACAATGGAACTTGTGAAATATTATTAAATGATTGGTTTCATGATTTATTGATTTTTCTTTGATTTTTCTACGTGTACAAACACGTAAATGTTAAACGCATACTAAACGTGTACTTAACGGGTTATGTCGTGTATACACGCTAACAAACAATTCTTGTTTGAATTTAGTATTAGGTACAAAATAATTAAACAGATTGTGTTTGTATTTAACATATATGTATAATATACACGTTTATATATGACACGATAGGTGCACGACACGATCCATTTGACAAGTCTACTTTTGCTTGATTGTTTGTAATATTTTGAACTCAATTGTACTTTTGAAACTTAATTTTTTTTAATCCTATCTTAACGGTATAACTTTATCTTTTGGCTTGACTTGAGGAAAGAATTAAATAATATACTATATACTTACGTAGATATGCTTAACGTTGCAAATTGCAACATTAAGACCGTTGCAACATTTTATTTTTATTATTATTATTTTTTAAATTTCCAAGCTAACCAGACCCAATCTTACTGTAGCAGCAAGCTCAGATTGAACCCACCCAAATGGGCCCAAGCCATCGGACATGGTATGCCCTTAGCCCAACCCAAGCCAGGACCGACCTGTATTTTTTGTGGGCTACGTCAGACTGAACTTTTTTTACAAGTTACGCCGAACAATCAAGATCAACCCAATCCATTTTACATGCCTACTAACAATTCTTCCTTGTTTTTTGTTCTTTTATATATTTATTTTTGATAATTTTTTTTTTCCTCTTATAACTTCGGCAGAGCCAGATTTGTCATTTAGAACTTGTCTTTTTCTATTTGTGATCCTTAGAAACCATTTTCTCACCGGTGGTAAAATTGATTTCAGTTGCTCTTGCTTGTCTTCAGAGAATAAATATTAGTTGATTAGCTAATGAATATAAACAATGGTTTGAATTGTTAGCAACAAGTTCACATATTTTACAGTTACAAATGAACCAAAACTATAAATTGATAAAAATTTATTATGAAATTAAAAAAACGTGCTAATTAAAAACTACTAGATTGGAGGAATAGTTTAGTTAAAATAAAAAACTTCAATAATTTCGATGGAGTTTCCACAATGACGGGTATAATCACAAGTATTTTTCAAGCCAGGGAACTTCTTTGCAGCCCTTCAGTGCAAAAACTACATCGTTGCTGTCATATACACAAGGAAACATCATTTCAGATGGTATAAGTGGTATAGATAATAAATTTATTGTGCCAAATATCGGCTACACAAAAGCTGAATAGTATAGACTTGACCAAAAAATAGTGAGATCGCTGTCCCACACAATAAAGTGCTGGTTAAAGTTCAACTATAACTAGCAGCCATTTACACTCAAGAGCATACATCATCGTGAAATTCTTCATATCCTCAACCAAAAGAACACATGGAAAAATAAAATGTATGGAACCTACCTTGGGAAGTTCAGCTGCAACTTCTGCAACCTGTGCGTGGCAGCTTCTTCACAAAGAATGATTTTGCATTCACCAAGCTTACAGCTGCAAAAGAATTAGTGGGGAATAACTACACTTTTTACCAGAATATATCTGCTATAGTTCGACCAAAAACAAAAATAGACAATGACCGCATGCTCATCTTCTTATTAAAGCAATATGCAAAGCCTAGGACAGCCTGAAAATGTGGAACCTTCTTACAAGTATCAATCGATTGTGATACTGCTAATTCAGAAGCTTGTTCAGAAGCTTGTCTTGCATGTAAAAATCATGATCACATAACACAAGACCTAGACATTAAAGACATAATGACCACAGTAATTATGACCTAAGCAAATCAAGTTTGGGAACGTTCGAATTTGATAATCACAAACTGGCACTTTTTCATTTCTTCCCAATAGTTGCACCTTTCATTTGAGCAATCATCTACGTGTTTGTCTCAATATTCTCACTTCAATGATAATATGTTTATAATGAATTATGCTTTATTTCCCAGTGTTTACAAGTTGCTTTATAAAACTTTTCATTTAATATAATAGGCATAAATTATCTTCCAAATGCTCTTCTTCGAAACGACTTACATTAACAATTTTGACAAGTTAGTAACCACAAAACTTCAACATTAAATCTCTGGTAACATATCAGTTTATGGTCACTTTCGGTTAACCCAACTTACTGAACCACAAACTTCGTGAGGTTTAAACATAAATATCCACAGAATTATGTTAGCATTCCGAAAGGTAAATAATTGAAATAGGCAATTTAAATGATGTCTACTCATGGTACTACATGTTAAAACATGTGATCTGGAATTTCACTAGTAGATGAATGTCAAAAACATAAAACCAATAACCATTCATATCATGACGCTTGCATACCTAATTTTCAAGAGGATATCCCATTCAGGGATCGTTTCACCATTGCTTGTGCACAAGTTGGAAATGGCCATCGCCAACTACAAGGTAAATATCAGCACTTTAACAACAGACCTATAGATTCTTACTACTAATTATGCATGTATGTATACCAAAACTAAAATGCAAAAAGAATTGTATTCTTTTAAAAAAAAGGGTGGGTTGCTATCCAATTATATTAATTTCATAAGTAAAAAGCATATATCAGCTAGGATAACCATAAAAACAAGTAATACATAAACAAACAACCTACCCAAAGAAGATATCAAAACCGTAAAATAACAAAAGGTAAGACCTGCAACACTAAACATCAAGCAAAGAATCCACAAACAAGAGTATACATGCAAGCATGTGGGCCATTTGGAGTGAAAGGAACCATGCTCTCTACAAGTGCAAGGCTTACCATGCACATGTTGGGAGAGCTAAGTTTTGGGGAGAGTAGTATAAGTGGATGATACTCTCGAGTGTCATTGTGCTGCAGTTCTTGACAGCTTTTGACATTTTTTACTGCTAGTTGCTCATCCTCTCGTTAGTAGACACTTCACGATATTTAGATCCACTGTTCAAGTTTAGATTAGATGTTATATGATAAACACATAATTCATATATATTTTATTCCTCATATTTATCGATTATTGTATACAAATAATGCTACTCGAGATGTTTTATATAAATTATGCAACAAACTGAAATTTAGAAAGAATTGAAAAAAAAGAGGGAAAAAGAATAAATACGCAAAAGAATCTAAATCTAAATTCAAATTCAAAACACTTTTGAAACAAAAAAAAGAATGGATTTTGCAACAAACACAGATTCACATCAAGAATTCAAATTCATATTTTCATATTCGATTGAGTATTAACGGAGGATAATCAACAACAAAACAACCATATTAGTGGGATTCGGCAAATCCAGGTGCCCAAATGCTATTTAAGCGCCTCCCAAGCGCCCATTTTGGAGATATTATGCTACAGAAAAATTTCCATCAATAGAAATATTTTAACTTTGTAATTTTCGTAATTAAAAAATTGAATATGTTACTGGATTTATTTTTGACGTGTGAGATGCCTTTGAAAGCCTATAAAAAACCATTGTTTATAAATCTAAGGGGTCTAATCCCCCCTTAAGTTGACATTCCGAAGTTGCTATTTCTCTTACTTTTTTGTGCAAAATTTTTCTATTGTAATCTCATATTTCATCAATTAAAATTTATTTTCTCTTCAATTATCTTGTATTTCAATTTCTATCTTTAATTCTTTATTTTTTATTATTTCCATATGCAACTAAATTTTAAATCAAAGGTTTAGATGAAGTTTATGTAAACTTCAAATATTATTAAATCTACCTGTCTTCCCATATTTTATTGTCATGATTACTTAAACTAGATGTATATTACATGAATCTTTGTTATATCGATAAACTTTAATGAATTAATAATGATTACATTTTTTTTAGCCTTTGCTTAGAGAAAATAATTAACGAACATGTATATAATTTTAAATCTAGTGGATATGTATTATCTAATTTAGTTTAATTTATGTATTTTCATTTTTTACCTAATATTTTATTACGCATTATATATAGATTATGCTTATTAGAATAAAAATCATTGAATTAAATTATTTAAATCAAGAAAAGACATAAAGAGTGGATTTAATCATACATCTTTTATTTAAATGAATGAATTCAAAAACCTAAATTCTCTAATATTTTGAATTGTCTTTATTTTAAATCACTTATCCTTGAATCATATACATTAACCCCATCACTTTTCCTTGAATACCTGATAATTAATTTTTGCTTTATTACTTTATTCTCTGTAGGATCGACCCATACTTGCATACGTACTACATAATACGTTGTACACTAGCAATATATTAAAATTGACATCACTATTAATAATATCTATAGTGCAACCACACCTTCTCCAAAAAATTAACAATGCATAAAATGTATACAATGCGAAAGGTGATGCCAATGCAACAAGACTTTAAAATGCACAAGATGAGAGGCAAGAAGGAGGTGTTGGCTTAATTGAAGTGAGGTGCGAAGTAATAATATGGAAGATGTATACTCACATATGTATACAATATTCTATAAAAATAACTACATAAACAAAATTTGTTGACCCATACCAATAGGTAATAGATAGAAAATCCTCTTAGAAGTCGAATGACACAAGATAGGAAAGGAGAGGATGTTCAAAGTCTAAGTGATTCCACATGAAAGAGGTTTTCATCCATGTCATAGGATACACAAAAGAAGACAAACATAATATTCATCCTTATCAAAGACTTAATAAAAAAAATGATATAATCACACTTTACTATTATAAATATCTTTGTTATTTGCTTATTTTCAACATTTATCGTATACATGTACGATGAATAATTAACATACTTTTTGTTGACATAAAATAAAAGAGAAGAATCCAAGTCTTAGGTACAAATTTATCTATAGATGTCATTTATTTCACATGTGTTTGACCCCTCTACCTCTACAATCCTAAGTTAATGATAGATGTAGTTGAAATGAGTTTTTCATGAATATATCCTTGTCCTAGTTTGAGTTGTACGTGCAATTTAGTATGATATGACACGCTATTAACTCACCAACAGACCTACCATACAAATGGTAAAGGATGGGATAGTGGGATATTTGAGGGCAAGTAATAGGTGGATATATACTAAATTGGTTGTCCATTATTGCATAAAATGAGTAATTGAGGGTATAGTTTACCAATCCATATCCAACTCTCACAATCCTACAAGAAGAGATGCCCTGGTGTCCTACCATTAACCCAACTAAACCTAAGGAGAAGCCTTCCAGGTTAAAAGATCGTACAAGTTCCCAATGGCAGATCCACTATAAGACAAAGTGAGGCACTTACCTCACCTTAAATTGAGAAAAAATTAAGGTATAATATGCAAAATAAAAATGTAATATGTAAAACTAAAAAGGCAAAACAATGTCCCATCCTATTTAAATCGAAAATTAGTAACTTACGTTCATGATTCTAAATGTCGATTTCGTGTCGGACTTCGATAAGTTGAAAAACAGATGTGTCAGAAAAATATCGGTATGTCGGAATTGTGTCGGTGGAAACATGGTAAAAAAAAATTATATTTGTTCAAAAAACTTCCATTTTGACGTCGTGTCGGAGTCGTATCGGTAAATTAAAAATAAGACACGTGTCAGTGAAATTTCGATGACACACGTAGACATTTGGTACCATGCTTATGCCCCACCCACTTGCCTTTGACTAATAAATGTATAGATTATTAGAGGTTTTTCAATTTCATCTTTATTTATGTAAAATTATAATAAATGAGCACTTGCTAATAAGGATCTATTTGATTTATCTTATAGCAAATAGATTTTAAAACACCTAGAAGTTATACTAAATAACTCTAGAAAATAAAATAATAAATTGGTCATAAATTCTAAAGAAACTATGGGTTTGATTTTATTTTCCCAAAATTATCCTTGTGTCACCTATTTGGTTTAGAGAAAGGTATATTGGTCTATTGATATGAAAGTTAAAGTTCATAATTTATATGTTCCCATTTTTTGTAACAATTAAAGTCAAAGTCCACTCTTAAAAATGTTTTCAAAAGTCAACTTTTGAGAATAAAGTAAAATCTAGTTTCAAGCTAGATGTTGAAAATGTTTCCAAGGTAAGTGTAACTAAACGAAATTTAGGGTTATGTTTAGTTCAGATTTTAACTAATAGCTTTTTCACAAAATCTAATTTCAAACTCACACACCTCAACTTTTGACTTTTGGCAAATTTGTATAACAAAAGCTCTTCAATTTCTACGATTAGACCGATTTTGTTTTCTCGTTTGGTTATGATTTTGATTATGAAATGATTCTTGTGAAAACTAAGTGTTAAAATTTAAACCAAACACAACCTAAAGGTCCATTTAGAAGAGTGTCTCCATTTTGAACTTTTCAAATTTCATATATTCTTATTATCATATAGTTACTTATACTAATTGTACATTAGATAATATATACACATATTTTTGCATTTGCCTCACCCTTCAAAAACTTCCTAGGTCCACCACTGCAAGTTCCCAATCTTCAATAGATTTACAATTGGCTCCTCAAAGCACTCATTTCTGAGTCATTTCCCACCACACATCCCATTAACCAACACCAACCTTACATGATTCTAGCTTTTTTTCCTCTATTTTGCCCCAATGCTTTAAAAATAAGAGACCATGGACAAAGAACTTGCGTAGACCTCAAGGACACCACTTAGAGATCCAACTTTCACTTGATATACTACGTATCTTGGTCCACTCTTATTAAATCCATGACTCATTGACAACTTTAAAGGAAGCATCCAACCAAACTCCAACAATGGTGGGGGTTCTGGCAACCTCAGCCTCGTCGAAGGGCCGTTCAGTTCATTTTTTCCATCGTTCGACGCCCAAGTAATGTTGTAAACCTCTTTTTAGTCTTGTTTCTTGTTTGTGTGGATGTGCATACGTGAAATCCATATAATTTGTGCCTCCAAGTGTCGTATTTGTGTTTCCTGAGGAGATTTTTTTTTATGTTTTAACCCCATATAAATCAAATCAGTTGTGATCTATTCTATTTTTTGCAAAATCAGACCTTCTATATTGTGTTTTGTTTTGCTTGATCATGACTACACGTGAATCACTTATAAAAAACCTTAGTGACATTTCTGAGAAGTTAAATGGCAAGAATTATCTGCTCTGGGCACAAAGTTTTGAGACCTTCATCCTAATACATCAGAAAATCAATCACCTTACTACGTCTCTTCTAGATAACAAGGATGTGCCTTATGATGACTGGTTAACAGATGATGCGACTATAATTTCTTAAATGATAAACAATATGAAACCTGTTGTAGCTCGAAGAGTTATGATGTTGAGACTTCGTCTCATATATGACCATGAGAAGAACATCTCTTGGGTCTTTGAGATCTATGAGCAGTTACTTACTCTTCGTCAAGAAGACCACTCTGTTCTAGAACACGTTGCCCTATTACGCTCTTTACTTGACGAGCTTGAGGTGCATCAACCTTTGACGATAGATATTACACAGATGAGACAATTTCGTAAGGAACTTACAGTGGCAATTTACCTATTTAGCTTCCTCAGTTCTCAGATTATATGTCAGATTCTAGGGACTGACCATGTTCATGATCTGCAGACCATCTTTGCTCGGATTCTCCGCATCTCCACAAGCACTTCTTCAGTTTCAAACCATTCTGCTATGACGACTACTCATGGTCGAGGACGTGGTGGTTCTCGTGGCCGGAGTCGTACAGATTCTGAAGGGTGCTCCAAGTGTACCCATTGTGGCAAGACTGGACATCGTATTGAGAGACGTTGGGACTAACATGGTCTACCTTCATCTTCTTCATCTACACATGTTACTATAAACTCTACACCAACCACAACTACTACTGAGGAGCAAACAATTACCATTTCATAGGTTGATTATGACAAGTTCCTACAGCTTCAGGCCACTGCTTCCATCGCTACTACCTCTTACTCCACTTCCAAGAACTCTTCCTGGATCATAGATTAAGGTACCTTTTCCCATATGTTAGGTATAAAAACCCTTTTTACCCGTCTTTCCCAGTTATCCGACATTAAATCTGTAACTATTGCTAATGATCGTTCTTGTCCAGCTTCTGGAGAAAGAGTTGTCTAGACTTCTTCTCACCTGTCTTTTGATAAAGTGTTATATGTACCTGATTTTTCTATGAATCTTCTTTTGATTAGTGCAATTATCAAACAACTCCATTGTTGTGTGACCCTTTTTCCATTTCACTGTACTTTTTAATGATTTACGGATGGAAAAAAGAATTGATTTGAGCCGTGAACATGGAAATGATGTGTACCTACTGGTTGACGACGAACTACCTCAAAGGTTAGCCTCTATAGTGTCTACTTCAGAGCCGTTGTCTCTATGACACGTCCGATTGGATCACCCATCTCACAGAAAACTTCAACAAGCCTTATCATAAGTAACCATTTCCCAGTTTGACTGTGAATCGTATCAGTTGGGAAAACACCATCATGCTTCCTTTAAACAATTACATCTTGTGTCCAGTTCTACCATGTTTAAGCTAGTACATTATGACAACTGGAGTCCTTCCAGAGTCCCGTCTGTCTGGTCATCGCTACTATATTGTTTTTTTTGATGATTTCTTTAAGATGTCTTGAGTATATCTGTTAAAAAATCGTAGTCATATTTTTAATGCACTCAAAGTTTTTGTTTCAGAAATAAAAAATCAGTTTGATGTTACTCTTAATTATTTGCATACTGATAATGCATTGGAGTTTGTTCAGGAATAGTTGAGTCTTATTGTACAACTTTAGGCATTATACATCAAACCTCCTGTTCACACACTTCTCAGCAGAATGAATTCGTACCATCATGCTTCATATGAAAGTACTTAAACATTTACAGTCTGATACGGTACTTACTATCACATACCTCATCTATAAGATGCCTTTTGCACTACTTGAGGGTGAAATTCTCCTTAGATGTCTTTAAAAAAATGCCACCGTATATTCTTTGCCTCCTAGAGTGTTTGGATGTGTAGCCTTTGTCTAGGATCTCTCACCTGGACTTGACAAACTTTCTCCTCTGACAATCAAGTGTCTTCGTGGGATACTCCAAGACTCAACGTGGATATAAATATTTTCATCCACCCTCTGATAGATATTTTGTGTCTACTAATGTCACATTTTCTGAGTCTTTGGCATACTATGGTGACTCTGGTTTTGAAAGAGAGTCAGTCATTGAATCTGTTCCTTTACCCACTATTATCCACCCTATCACAACAGATCCTCCTTTGCTGATATATCAACACCGTCAAAGACCACCACCTCCACCAACGACAGAACCATCTTCTTCCTCCAATGCAAATCCATCCTCAAGCGATTTACATCTGCCAATTGCATTAAGGAACGGTAATCGATCTTCCACAACTCATCCTATCTCCCATTTTGTTACCTATAATTCTCTCCATCCACAATTCCATGCTTTTACTTTCTCTTTGTTCTAAATCCATTCCTAAGAATCACCAAGAAGCACTTTTACTTCCCCAATGGAAGGCAAAAATAGATGAAGAGGTAGCTACTTTGGCAATCCGTGGTACTTGAGAGTTAGTAACCCATCCTGTGGGAGCTCAAATAGTCACCTGTCGTTGGATTTATACTGTCAAATACAAAACAGATGACACACTTAATCGCTACAAAGTTAGATTGATAACTCAAGGGTTCACTTAGACTTATAGCATTGACTATGATGAGACTTTTCTCCAGTGACTCGTCTAAACTCCATCAAGATTGTTTTGTCTGTGACTATAAATAATTCCTGAGATTTATGGCAATTTGATGTTAGAAATGCTTTCCTGTATGGTGATCTCATAGAAACTGTTCTTATGGAACAACCTCTAAGATATGTTACTCAAAAGGAGAACAAAGTATACAAGCTCAAGAAGACGATCTATGGCCTAAAGCAGAGTCCAAAAGTATGATTTCAGAAATTCAGCCAAGTAATAAAAAGAGACTTCAAAAAATGTGTTGTGGATCACTCAATCTTCTACAGGAGATCTGAACAAGGATGTGTGCTATTTGTGGTATATGTAAATGATATTTTGGTGACAGGTAGTGACCAAGAAAGCATTAAAGAAATAAAAGAATATCTTACATCCCACTTTACCATAAAAGATTTATGACAGACAAAGATATTTCCTTCTTATTAAGTTCACCTATGCTAATGGAAAAATGATGCTATCTCAAAGAAAATATGTACTCAATCTTCTTCAAGAGACAAGACTCTTAAGATGCAAACCAAAGAGCACTCCTATTGAACAATCACCACCACTTTAAGCTATCAATTTTAAGTTACTGGATAACCCAGGACAGTATAAGAGGTTGATTGACAAACTTATTTACTTGACAGTGACTCGACCAGACATCTCGCTGTTAGTCTACTAAGTCAGTTCATGCATCAACCAAAGCAGATTCATTAGAGTGGAGTCTTGAGAGTCCTTGCATATGTGAAGAACTCTCCAGGGAAAGGCTTATCAAAATAATAGACATGTTGATGTAGTGACATACTCAGACTCAAGGTATACAGGTGATAAAAGAGACAGAAAATCAACCTCTGATTTTTGTACCTATGTAGGAAGGAATCTTGTGATATGGAGAAGCAAGAAGCAAAATGTGGTGTCTCGTTCTAGTGCAAAGGCTGAGTACAGGTCTCTTTCTAATGCAGAACTTGGCCTATCACCTCAAACACCTATGCAAATATTCTATAACAATCAGACTAATCTTTATTGCCAACAATCCTACTTTCCACAAGTACACCAAACATATCGAGATCGACTGTCACTGTGTGAGAGATATGGTGTTGAAAAGAATCATTTACTCTACACACTCAGTCATCTGAGCAGTTAACTGATATCTTCACTAAATGTCTTAGTAGAAGAGTGTTTATGTCTTTATGTACCAAACTGGACCTTTTTGATATTTATGCTCCAGTTTGAGGAGGAGTGTTGGAGTTAGAACTTATTGAACATGTACGTGTTAATATTGGAAATCCATTTAATGGAGTATCCTTTAAACAAGTAACTCTTTTCATCTAATAACAATAATCATCTTTATCTTTCTCCCATTACAGCAACATTTTACACCTCCAACTTACAGCCTCCTCAAATACAACCTTTCTTCTTGATTTGCCACTAGCATTCACTAAGATTAATTTACCTACCCCACCATTGTATTTATTGAGCCTACATTTAGTACATTTTCTTCAAAAACTACAAAATGTAGTGCCAATCCAAAGTTATTCCCCACCAACATGGAACTTCGTACATGCCTACATAAAAGTCGTGCAGACACCTAGTAATTGTGCATGAGGTACCTAGTTACATTGTCCAATGACAATCATTATTACAATCAAAGAAATTATGAAATAAGATCAAAGTTTACTACTTCTAGTAAAAGTTCTTGCAAAAAGACGAAATATGAAGCAAGAGAACTCGTACAATTGAAGAAAACAACAAATGGTTGATGACAATCACTATTCTTCCCAAGTGAGGCAACTAATGATAGATGGATTATATATATGAATATGAAAAAGAAGAGGTCAAGAGACTAACTTTTTCAAATGTAACTTCACTCATTCCAGTTTTGTAGAGTTCGTGTACCATAGCTGCCAAAACGATTTTGCTCAATCTTGAACAGTTTTTAATTACCTGAAAAGTAGATAATTAGAAAAGTATCTTAACAAAATAAATGAAAAATTGAAGGTAAAAAAAACTCAATGTGCTAATTACAGCCTAGTTTTTGACAAGAAAGAAGACTTGATAACGGTATCAACACATTTTGAACAATTACCAAGAAAAAGGTTAAAAGAGACCTGCAAAATAGGAAGCTAAGGAAAAATAAGATTACAAAATTAATGCTCCAAAGAAGATAACATCCACATTGCATAAATGCCAACTTTTAGACAGAATGCTTACAAATATAGAGCACTCCAGACTTGCAATTGACACTTCACTATAAAACTAACTCAATCTTTACCAATTGAAAGATGGTGCCATAATTCAACTGCATATTCCTGGTTTAGCGAGTGTTTCATGGTTACCCATTCTATTAAGCTTTATGACAATCAAATTATATCATAGTAGCTAGATTACATTATACTATTATGAGGATTTTTAGATTCCTTTGCAGGTGTTTGGCTCCTGGAATCTCACTTTCAACTGTGCCCCGTGGTTTCTACCTCCTGGAGGATTGATGTATGCACATCCTGCAACCATGTATTTGTTCCATATACTGAACATAAATAATATCTCTATTCTCTTACTTAAAAATAAAGAATCCACAAGATAAATATATTTACTGATTGCTGCAGTTGTCATTTTTCTCATCGACTTCAGCTTACAATTTGTCAGGAAACAATATTAAGTTAGGTACAAGGATTGTGAAGAATCAACTCACTTGAATATGAGGTGCCTTGAACATTTCTTCGATTGCAGCTACAACATCATCTGCAGCAATAAGGAATTTTCCTGCAAATCGAGACACACAAACAGTTGAACTCCATGCATTACTCTTAACTATTTCATGCAAATTAGTTTTTCTAGAGTGAACATAAGAATCATTAGATATCACATGGAGAAAGCCACAAGGAAGAGAAGAGGGCTGTAAAGTCTAAAAAAACAACACACTGTTTATTTATTTTTTTAACAGTAAAAAGGAAGAATTTCATTACATAGGAAGTATATAATAATACAATGTCCATGAAAGCGAAGGTTTCAAGACACAGATCAGAAAAGCCCCAAAAAGAAATGGAAATGCAGGAAGCACTAGATACAAACAAATACTCAATGATATCTCCTTTCCAAACTCTCAGCAATAGTCAGACCTATGAAGCACCAATATGGATATGGGATATGGCATATGGATATGATACAATACAGATTTAGGGATACGATAGGTTTTGGACAAGTAGTATACAATACGTCATATAGATATGACACTAAATTTTTTGTATATTTACATTTATATAATCAGTTTTTTTTCTAGCTGAATATTACACTATACTCACTAACACTAATCAGGCTTTTCAAGTTGCTACCTTCAAGTTCCAATTGTTTCAGTGTCCCCCTCACCTTCAAGTTAAAATAACAGTTTGAAAAACCTGATAAATTGAAGGGGGTAAAGTGCTAATAAAAAATAATAAATGGAACCCCTAAAAAGTAAGAAGGCACTGCATTAAAAGTTAAAATAAGGAAATATAATTCATGTCATATTCTCTTGTTACATATTATGGAGAAAACAAAACCAAAAAAATACTGTGAACTCTTAAAGGCAGTAATAATTCATAAACAACAAAGTCATGACTACAAATAACAAAAGTAGAAATATCCACATCAATTTCATGTATTACCGTATATTAGACGTATCCCAGACATAACCATGTAACACTGCTGTATTCCAACCATGTCCAGTATATCAAAAGATCTTTCTGTGGCATATCTGATACATATCGGGCCATATCATGGGCATACCGGTATCGAATACTGATACTTGGGGCTGCTCTGAAGTATCTATGTATCCTAGTTCAGACCCTTCAAAGAATGCAGACCTAAGTCCAAAACCACTGTCCAACCCCATTTCTCATAAATGGTTGAAGAGCAAAAATTAGGAAGGCATTAGTTGCATCATGGAAGATTAATTTATTGTGTTAAATACTGTATTCTCCAAAAGGTTCAAAATTCCACCAAAACAGCAGAGAAATAACCCTCCCCTTGAAATAACCCTCCCCTTGCAGTATGCATCTATATCTAAGACAAAGAAACACCTGCTTGCCAAGTACATTCCTCCAAATTGCAGAGCCACTTTCATAGCAATCCAAAGCATTCCATCATGTCCCCTTTTTTTATTATTTAGCATACCACAGTTTCATAAGATAGGACAAAATACTGGTTTTTAAGAATTGGCAGTTTGCGGTACCCCATACCATCTTCTCTACTAATATAAGAAACGTAATTGATATGTGGATCCTTAAAATACCTTTATTAGTATCATTGAGTGATTCAGATGCAATCTCAGACTTCGATTGCTTAAGCCGATAATCTGCTAACTCTGCAGCACGTCTACATACCTCCAGTGCACGCCTAGCATCTCCAGAAATAGATGCAACCTAATTTAATAACATATATACAATTCATACATTAGGATCAACTAACATGTACAACTTTACTGAAATAGAAATGGAAGATTAGTTCATCCTGTCAAAGTATACATGCATACCTTCCTTGAAACATATTCTGCATCCCCCTTGTTAAATGCATTAATACCATTAAGTCGACATGATATTATCTCTTGAAGCTGTTCATAGATGTAAGGACTAAAACATAGCCTTTGAATTCCCATTCTGCTAGAAATACGGGGGACGAGCTTCTCTGGAAGATCCATGGTATTTGCTATTCCTGTAAATGAACATCCAACAAGTAAACAACACAGGAAATTGATGGTCTTAAATGGCAAACATTCAAACAAGTAAGTGAACAACACCATTGCAGAGAATAAATTGCAACCTATGATAACCAATCTGGAGTTAGGCTTAGTTGGCCAGTCAAGAATGTTGTATAGCACCTGGCACACAAGACGATCATTATTAAATTTCTAGTATCCTTTAAAACAAGCTCAGGTACATACTTAAGAATTATTATGCTAAATTCACCATAGATGTATCAAAACTATAGACAGCAGTAATTACCGACTGGTTTCTAGTAACAAGAAGATCAAGTTCATCTATAAGTATCACACAAGGTTGACCATCACTTTTGTGTGCACTACTGCTTTCTGAAAATCGTTCATTTAGCAGATGAAGAGCTTTCTTCCACCCAACTCTATGCCCACTTAATGCTTCGTAAATGACCTAAAATATATAAGAGAAAAGAAAAAAAATTAGCAACAATTTGCAAAAACGGGTACAATTCTGGTCCAGGAGAAGAGAGCCATCAACACCTTGTAAATGTTCTCAGGAGAAGCCAATTTAAGACAATTAATCTCCACAAAACTATAGGGACTTAAATTTCCTGCATCAACTTCAGATTTTAGGTTCTTCATAACAGCAAGAACACTCATTGTCTGCATTTTGATATAGAAAATCAATGAGTAGAAATAACAAAGGCATCTCAAAAGGCTTAGTCAAAATTTGTTTTGCATTGAACAAAATAAATACTTTTCCAGTTCCAGGAACACCATGGATATACAGGCAACGTCCTAGACAGTGATCTCCACAAATGGCACCTTTAAGAAATGTAGTTATCGCTGTCATTTCTCTGTCATGTAATGAAGAAAAATCAGTTTGCAAGCCATGAAAATTTTGTACAATGTATAATGGTAAAAGACAATACTTGTTTCTACAAGGCAATGTATTAGGCAAAGTTGCTAATGCAAGTGCAGCCTTTGCTCTTTCAAGTTCAGTTTGCTTATGGCGTCTCACATGCTCTGGGATTCGCTTTATCCCTATTCTTTGCAGACCAAAGATCCTTCCCTTGTGTGAATTCTGTTAGAAGAGTACATTATATAGCATAACCATATCCAAGAGATGCACAGTGGAAAAATATGAATGAAACATAACATACCGCTGCAAAGTCATGCCTCTGGTGCCTGTAAGCTGGAGAATCCACCAAGGAATCGTCAGCATGTTCAGAATCTATTTCTGAATCAGAGTCATAATCATTGGAGGAACCCCAATCCTTATCCTTCACAGCTTCATCATCATTCTTAAATGGGGTATTCAAAAAGAATTTAAAACCTACAGTCAGTCAACAAACATAACACTTCTTTTTCATGACACAAGGAATGGACCTTACATCTTCGCTACCATTAGCATCTGCTATCCTTTTAAAACTGTGCTGATGAATGTCATACTCATACTCGCAGAAAAAGACATCATCTCCCTCGTTATTGGCTTTGGAAAATTCTTTGGGATTCATAACATAGCAGTGCCTAATGAGGGATTCCATCTGGAATATATAACCCAATTGTTATATCTGGACAGACATGATTCAGCATTACTTTTTACATAAATTGTTCCCACAATATAATATAAATTGTCACAAGCCTTTAGCTATAAAACCCACGATCAGGCACCTTAGATTCTGAAAGAAACTTTTCAAAACGAACCATTTAACGATACAATCATACAAACTGAAAATAAGATTCAAAAGCATCACATAGCTTACACTTAGTAACCAGTAAATACCATTCCATGAGACAGGAAATCCAAGAGGACACACAACGATTACCTCGATGTCCTGCAAATGATTCGTCCGATAAAGCTCCCTCCTCAAATTATGCGCCTGTCTCCCCGCCGCGGTCTCTTCCGGAATCACATACCAGCAAACCTTTGCCCAATACATTCCATCCGGCTCCTTCCACAAACTGTGCAAATCCCCCAAATCAACATAAAAAAACCAAAACACTAGCAAAAGAATCCCCCCTTTATATTTCAAAAAAAAAATCCCACCTTTCGATCCTCGCAGCCCACAATTCACTCCCCAAGAGCTTCTCCTTCGCCGTCTTCCTCACCTTCCTGCCCTCCGGCGGCTTCGGGAACTCCACCTCCACCCCCTCCTTCCTCTTCCTACAAAACGCACACACCCACTCCCCTTCCGGAACCTTCCTCAGCGGCGGGCTCAGGCACCGCAGATGGAACCCTCCCAGGCACTCCTCGCACTCCACCATCACGGACTTCCTCAACTTGTAGCATATCCTACAGTCCTCCACCTCGGGCTCCTCCTCGTCTTCCACCTCGTTCCGCTGCACGTAGACGTCATCACCGATCTCGAAGACGACATCGTCGTACCTCACTTTGCTGTAGTAGACCCGCTTCTTGATGGATCTCAGCGATGAAGACGAGGAGGAGGATCGCAGCCGCCTCCGCTTGTTCGGGCCGGGCAAATCGGAGGCTTTGCGCTTCAGGGGCTTGCTGCCGGTGGTGGCGAGCCGGTGGGATCGACGTGGGGGAGGAGTGGTGGTCATGACGGCGGTGGGAGGAGGACTGAGGTCGAGGGTTGGGGTTGGATTGGTCGTGAATTTGAGGGGGAGAAATGGCGGGAAATGTTCTTTCCCTCCAAACCATGGTGCAACGTGGTCACGTGAGATTTGGGAAGGAGGTATTTCTTTTCGTTTGCTTGCGGTGGTGGTGCTGTTCCATTTGCGCGTGTTCGTCTTGGTAATTTTATCCCCGCGTTTTCTTTGTAACATACATGGTCGTTGCACTAACAAAGTCGCCAAAATTTTATGCATTAAAGGATGGTTTATTTCTATGCATGTCTTTGGATTGTGATATTAACAAAATGGTAGTCTAATGTGATTCAAAGTGTCCGTAGATATGATTAACAAAGGATCGCGCGAAGTGTGGGCAATACAAAAGGATTGGACTGTTGTATTCAGGTTTACTAAGCAAGTTTTGTGTGTACAGCAAATTATTTAGCAAATGAAAGGGTATTGAACAATCTTGTCCTTTGTAACAATCTAGATTTGAATCAGTATTTTTGACCAAATATTTTTTATAGAGTTTTGACCTTTTGGGTTATTAAATGCTGAGTTCCCTATGTTCATCGTAAAACACAGCTCGAGCAACGTTCTACACCTAGACTTCTGGTCTTTTTGATGTTGAGTAGTTGTGGTACTGTGTCGACCGTTGTGGAAGTTTGAAGGTTTGATCTGAACTATGGAGATTTATTTGGTGTGTCCGGATGACTAGCCCTAGTTGCACGAATTAAGTGGACATGGAAGGTCACATAATTTGGTTTCGTACCAAGACTTCTTCCTCCCTTCTTTTGTTTCTTTCTTTTCTTTTCTTTTCTTTTTTTCCTCTTTTCCTCTTCCTTGGGCCCAGTCCACTTCCCCTCCTCCTCCTCCTCCTCCTCCTCCTCCTTCTTCTTCCCTTTCTACTAACGAAACAAAGAGAAAGAGAGATGAGAGGGAGACGAGAGAGGGCTAAGAGAGAAAGAGAGATGAGAGGGAGACGAGAGAGGGCTAAGAGAGGGAGAGGTGGTCGAAGGAGGAGGAGCTCGTCGTCGTGCCGTCACTGAAACAAGGAGGAGAGGAAGAGAAAGAGGTTCAGTGAAAGAGAAAGAGGAAGAAGGTCAGTCATTTGTCTAGGTACACATCCCTTGTAGGAATTCTTTCTGGTTCAATTCATTGCATAGAGGCTTGTTAGTGTGGATTAAATGTGTTTGGATGCTTGGAGGATTTTTGAGAATTTTATGAGATTTTATTTGGAATTTTGTTGTTTCTGTAGGTTTTGGATGAATAGTGATTTTGATCGTTTTTCTTGAATTTCTCGAGCCACAAGAGTCGGATTCTCGTGTTTTCTATTCCAGACTGTCGAGCTCGATAAGTTCTTTAGTCTGGTATGTCGAATGTGATTTTTGGTGGCTCGTATGATTTTTAGTCCTAAAAATTTAATTATGGTTTATATTATTCATTCAAGGGGTTTTTCAATAATTTCTCGAGCTATGGGGCATGAAATTGGATGATTCTTATTCCATTGTGTTCCTTGCATGATTTTCTTCAATTCGATATCTTGTTTGCTAAGTTTCGTGAAGTGTAGACCAATATAGGGCTTAAGAAGGAAATCGACAGCCATAGGTTCAGAGCTTCATGCTCTGAACATGGATTTCAGCAGGAGGCGCACCTTCGTGGTGCACTAGGGAGGCACACCTCATTGGTGCACCTCCTTGGCGCATCTACCAAGTGCAGATTTGCCCTGGCAGGTTGCTTTGCATGTTAGTTGTTGATGTTGCCCCTAGATTCCTTGTATATGTATAATCATGTTTGATGAAATTTTAATGATATGGGTAACTTGGTAAATCATAAATGGTCAGGATAATCATTAGAAATGTTGTAAGGATTGCCGAAAATAGGCTAACAATATCCTACTTGGGTAATGGGTAGAATAAAAGATTATAAAACTTAGACTTTATTAAGTCTCCCTTTAATGGTATAGATTGGACATTAGGGTTTATAATTCACCCAGGATTATGTGATAATCAGTTTGGGTGTGGTGCACTGAATGAGATATTCAGTTACACTGTTTTGACGTTTGACTCCGACCTGACTATGCTCCTGAGGGACACAAGTCAGTGACATCTTACGCTTTGGCGTCAAAACATGAAGTTCTAGTTATGATTTGTGTTGATGGTCGGTCTTGTATGTTAAATGGGACTGCAAGACCATGGTTTTAACTTTTGTTAATATTTTGCTTGGGTTGTTGTCATGAGCTGAGCGAGGTGCTCAAGGACTTAAATGCTCCCAAGGTGTGGTTGCTCGGTCCTGACAGAGGTGTTGTTCAGGCTATGCTTTGAGTTGTGGCTTTCGGTTTTGGTTTCTGTGTTGCTTTTGGACACAGAGCTTTGTGATATTTTTGGAAAGATATTTAATGATTTTCAAAATAGTTTTCCTAAAAGGTTTTGGAAAAAGAGTTGTATAGTTTGCAAATATTTTTGAAAAGTTTTCCGGAGTTTTCTGTTGCTAGGGCCGAGAGACTGACGGTGCGTGTTACCGAGACCAAAGGGTGTGACGACATCTTTGGGTGGTCGAGCATGTTACCTAAGTTGAGGCCGGAGACCAAAAGGCTGAGGTAAGTGTTCGTCGGATCCTAGAGGTATGAGACTCCTGGATTGTTGTTCACAAGACTAAGGCTGAGGTTCGTGGGTCGAGGGCTGGCTAGACTCGGAGGTATGACACTCCGCTGTTCCGGATGCCGAGACTTAGGGTACTGACTGTACACAGAGACGCATGACAGTATGTCAGGGGGTATGAGACCTCTATGTGGTTGGGCGTGATAGTCTGGTTAGTACGGGTGCCTAGATTGAGACTTGAGGATGCCGTAGGAGGGCGTACCATGTGGTGAGGTCCTATGAGAGGACGATTTTCTCGAGGAGGGTTAGCATAGTGAGGGTCCTGTAGAGAGGCAGGATACCGTGACGAATAGACTCCTCCACAGCGTGATTATTCGTGGCAGTGCAAACATCGTTGGTCACGCTTTGACGGATTGCTTGTGGCTAGAGGCGATTGCTTAGCGCTGGACAACACAACTTTGAAGCTACGGGCCGTGACAAGCTGGCTGCAGTGGTCCGTGGCGCTATAGTGCTTCGTGGCTTCTTACTCCCTTCCTTCCTTTCTTTCTTTTCTTTTCTTTTTTCTTTTCTCTCTCTTCCTCTTTCTTGGGCCCAACCCACTTCCCTTCCCCTCCTCCTTCTTCCTCTTCCCCTTCTGCTAACGAAACGGAAAGAGGGAGAGATGAGAGGGAGACAAGAGAGGGCTCAGAGAGAGAGAGGTGACCAAAGGAGGAGGAGCTTGCCATCACGCTACCGCTGACACGGGGAGGAGAGGAAGAGAAGGAGATTCAGTGAAAGAGGAAGAAGGTTGGCCATTTGTCTAGGTACACACCTATTATAGGAATTCTTTCTGGTTCAATTCATTGCATAAGGGCATGTTAGTGTGGATTGAATGTGTTTGGATGCTTGGAGAATTTGTAAGGATTTAATGAGATTTATTTGGAATTTTCATCAATTCTATAGGTTTTGGATAAATAATGATTTTGATCATTTTTCTTGAATTTCTCGAGCCACAGGAGTTAGATTCTCGTGTTTTCTATTCCAGATTGTCGAGCTCGATGAGTTCTTTAGTTTGGTATGTGAAATGTGATTTTTGGTGGCTCGTATGATTTTTAATTCCAAAAATTTAATTATGGCTTATACTATTTATCCAAGGGGTTTTTTGGTGATTTCTCAAATTGTAGGATATGGAATTGTGTGATTGTTGTTCCATTGTTGTAACACCCGTAAAATTTATTTTGTAATTATTTACATTTTAATGAATTTATTCCTAGACGAGTGTTACTGTTCCGAGGCCTATTGCGTGGATTTGTGCTTTTAGGTTTGGGCCTCGTAGGTTGGCTTCTGTGGTGTCCTTGTGCGTGATTGGCACTGTACATTATGACACTATGCTTGTGGGGCTAGGTGTGTCTCCTGGGACACCTGATGTGTTGTTTTGTCGAGATTTTTAAAGAGTTTCCAAAGATATAAAATGGTTTTAGAATGTGGATTCCAAAGTGATAGTTGGCCTATATTGGAAAATGGTTTTCCATGTTTTTTGTGTACAGACTGAGACAGTGTGGAACCGTGTCGTCGAGACCAGGGAATGTGACGACATTCCCGGGTGGTCAAGCACGACTCCCTGGTCGAGGTTGGAGGCCGAGATACCCGAGGCTGATGGACGTCGGGTTTTAGAGGTATAAGACTCCTTGACTGTTGTCTCGAGGCTAGGGTTATGGTCCGTAGGTTGAAGTATCTTGCGGCATAACGAGGAGGTATGATACTCTTACTGTCGCCGTGAGCACTGAGGCTTAGGTGTCGTCGGGTGTGGAGGTATGACACTCCCTTCTGAGCACCGTGTGGAGAACACCATGAGGAGGCGTACCTTGTGATGACCAGTGCGGGTGGGACACGTGCCCCGTAGCTGGTAACGTCCTAAGAGACAGGACAGTCTTCCCAAGGAGGGGTTGGCTTTGTGATGGTTCTCTAGGTGGGAGAATCGCGGGACGACGTCGCTCCTGCACAGGGTGGCACGTGGTGGCAGTGCAGGCGCCGTTGGTTGCTCTTCAGTGGGCTGCTTGTAGCCAAAGTTTGATTGCCTGACATCGGACTCCCCAATTCACTGTGTGTGGTTTTGGCCATTGAGGGCCTTTGCTTGTGATTTTGGGCTAGTAGAGCCTCGGTTGTGGTTTTGGCCAGTGTAGGACTGATTTGTGAAGTTTTGAGGAAATGGTTTGTGAAATGAATTTAAAGAAAAAATTAATTATAGATTTGTTTTCCACAATTTTCTCGGGATGCCTACTAGGTGACTCCTGTCACTCATGCATTTTCCTTGTGGTTTTAGTTTGCAAATGCAGACATGCAGTTGGTTTAGCGTAATGCATATAGATCAGAGTCTCCCAGCCACACACACAGGGTCCTAGTAGTTAGATATTTTCTGTTTAGTTTTAATTTTCCCGTAATTTAACTTATTTTAAATTATTGTGGAAAATGTGGGACGTTACAATTGTGTTCCTTACATGATTTTCTTCAGTTCAGTATCTTGTCTGCTGAGTTTCGTGGAGTGTAGACCTTGTGTTCCTTACATGATTTTCTTCAGTTCAGTATCTTGTCTGCTGAGTTTCGTGGAGTGTTGACCAAGATAGGGCTTAGGAAGGAAATCGGTAGCCATGGGTTCATAGCTTCGTGCTCTGAACCTGGATTTCAGCAAAAGGTGCACCTCCCTGGCACACCTCATTGGCACACCTCCTTGGTGCACCTGCCAGAGCAGCGAAGTGCAGATTTGCTCTGGCAGGTTGCTTTACATGTAAGTTGTTGATGCTGCCCTTGGATTCCTTGTACATGTATAATCCTACTTGATGAAGTTTTAATGATATGGGTAACTTGGTCAATCATAAATGGTTAGGATAATCATTATAAATGATGTAGGGATTGCCTAAAATAGACTAGCAAGATCTTAGTTAGGTAATGGGTAGAATAAAAGATTATAAAACTTAAACTTTATTAAGTCTCCTTTTAATGGTATAGATTGGACATTAAGGTTTCTAATTCTCCCTAGGATCATGTGATGATCAGTTTGGATGTAGTGTGCTGTAACCATGTCGGTGATAGCCTCGAGGACTTGACACGAAAGGCCAAATACACGAGGATCGGCAAAGTCACGGCAAAATTAAAATTAAAATGAAAATAAAAATGCAAATGCAGGAGTCGCCACCTAGTCTATTAAAATGGAAGACAAGGAAAAACCATATAAAACATGCAAATCATGCAATGGAAAAGTAGGTCGTTGTAGACACCCCGATTTTGAGGTAACCCAGAAATGAGTATCTGTATGTTGCTTTGGATGTGATCAGCCCTTGAACTGAACCCCAAACCCATTAGCCAGAACCCAAACAAAATTTCTGAGTCAGGTTGGCGCACCAAGTTAGCGCACCAAGCAGGCGCACCAACTAGGCACACCAACCAGGCGCACATAACAGGCGCACTAAGCAGGCGCCCAGCCGTTTCCAGACCGCGACTGTTGAC
>JAMKQA010018974.1:0-31926 GCA_024699735.1 Posidonia australis
GATTTATTTCATGTTTTGGTTTTCCTTGTCTTCCATAATAGATTAGGTGGCGACTCCGTTTTATTTTGCTTTTTTGACGTGATTTTGCCGACCGATTTCGTATTCATTTGCGGAATCATCTCGCCGGCATGGTTACAAGTATCAAGCATAATTACACTAATTACATAAACATCAAGTAACTGTAACTATGGCTCACCTTCAGGATCACAATGTGCGGCTAGAAGCTCCAACTCCTGCACCGGAACTCGGCTGCACGTGGTCTGCACTTGAAAACCAAATAGCACGCGTGAGTGACATCTAAGTCACCCAATATGCACCCCAAAACATACAGACCACAAAACCTCGGCAAAACCATAAATCTCATTTTTTTTCAAAGCTTGGTTTCCTCTTTTTGAAAAAAAATTATCCTTTCTTTTATTAAACAATCACTTGGGAATTCAATCCCAATCCATGCTTTTTCAAAAGCCATGTTTCCTTTTCTTTTCTCAAAACATTTGGAAAACACCGATGCCCCCTGCAACTGGTCGAACAAATCGTCACTCCTAGGCAGTGGATACTTGTTCTTAATAGTGATCTAGTTCAACATCCGGTAATCTATACAGAGCCGAAGTGAACTATCCTTCTTCTTCAAAAACAGAACCGATGCTCCCCAAGGTGAAACACTGGGACGAATGAATCCCTTATCCATTAGTTCTTGCAGCTGATTCCGGAGCTCCCTTAGCTCAGCAGGTGCCATCCTGTACGGAGCCTTAGAAATAGGACCTGATCTTGGCACCAAATTAATCGCAAACTCCACTTCCCTGTGCGATGGCATTCCAGGTAATTCCTTTGGAAAAACATCGGGATATCCCCTCACCACCGGCAAGTCCTGAATCTTGACCACAGGCGAAGTAGAAACTGTCACATAGGCCAAATAGCCCACACTACCTCTTGCCAGATGATGATAGGCCTTGAGATTAGAAATCACTTTCCTGGGCTCACCCAGGCTGGTGTATGGGTGCCCTGTACCATACACCAGCCTTGGCCTGGACACTCTGCCAGAACTCTTCTCTTGGCACAATCTATCACAGTTGAATGCTGTGCCAGCCAATCCATTCCCAGGATAACATCATAATCCTGCATATCCATCAGGATCAAGCTGGCATGAAAACTCCTGTCCCCCAACTGGATATCAACCGGTCTCAAATACCTCCACGCCAGATTGTGTTCTCCCAATGGAGTGACCACATCTAGGTGGAATGCCAACCTAGCTGGCCTAGTCCCGATCTCAGAAGCAAATGACTCGGAGACAAAAGAAAATGAACTCCTGGAGTCGAACAAGACTCGGGCCATCTGATCAGCCATAAGGAAAGATCCTATAATCAATACACCATAACAATAATCATATTGAGAAATAGTGTCAATTACACAAAGGATCTATTATTACAAGACAGGACTTATCAAACTCAGCTATGCTAATTCTCACCTTCCACCACATCTCTAGATGGACCAACACTTGGGGCAGCAATGGAGAACACTCTCCCCTTGGTAGGCTGACATGGCGCATCACCCGGTGGCTTTGGCTGACTGGGACAGTCCTTCTGGTAATGTCCGGATTTCCCACAGTTGTAGCAGACTACTCTGTCCAAATTCCTTTGCCTTTGCCAACATTGCACCGCTACATGCCCCATCTTGCCACAGACATGTCACGGTCCCACCTATGGGCCACTGCTAGACCCAGCATAGCTGAAACCCATGCTCTCTTCTCTAACAGACGTAGGCCGTTGCTTCCGCTTCTTCCCAGAGCTCTCAGAACTTTGCGCTCCCATCACAGACGTTCGAGAAATGGAAGGTCGAGAGATAGATTTCTCCCTTTTTTCTTATTGGGATACTCTTCCTGAAACAGCCTACGATCATCCTCATAGCGGCTGGCAAGCTCAACAACCTCCGCTAAATTCTGGCATCTGAAGCCAATAACTCTGGATCTCAGCACAGGGTTCAGTCCTTCTACAAATCTCTTGGCTCCGTTCTTCTCAGAAACTACAACTTGAGAGAACTGCTTTAACTGAAGGAAGGACGACTCATACTCAGCCACAGACAGGCTACCCTGCTTCAGGTTCCTGAATTCTCTATCCAGCTTATCCCTCTCATGCTCAGGGAAAACCACTCATAGAACACCCCTCGGAACTCATCCCAAGAGATCATCAGCAGGTCCGCGTTCAAAAATTTGGTGCGGCGCGCTATCCTCCACCACTGATCCGTAGCACCCTTGAGCTGGAAAGCTGCGATCCAGACCCACTTCTCTACTAGACACTCAATCCCCTCAAGGATCTTTTCCACTTCCAGGAACCAAGCCTCACACTCCTCAAGAGTGCCGCGCCCATCAAAGGTTGGCACGCCAAGCAGGCGGAACTGCTTGATCCACGAGTCTCCCTTCGCCTCATCCTTGCCGCTGCTGCCAATGGACTGGGCGAAACCCTGCATTATCTCGCCAAATTCCTGTCTCATCCCCCTCCATGCACTACTCTCTCCCGTCTCGGAGTCAGATACAGGGGTCTTGCCACGACTACGGCCTTAGGGAGTCATCTTCTTGCCAGCACCATAAAACACAACAATCCAAAAATTCAGGTGCACAACTCTCTATTGTGCAGTCCTACGGAGCCACTAGACCGGACATCACCAAGCCGGTGCACAAGGTGTAACCTTAGCTCTGATACCACTCTGTAACGCCCCGATCCCGGGCACGCTACTATAACACAGTATCAAGCATAATTACACTAATTACAGAAACATCAAGTAACTGTAACTACGGCTCACCTTCAGGATCACAATGTGCGGCTAGAAGCTCCAACTCCTGCACCGGAACTCAGCTGCACGCGGTCTACACCTAAAAACCAAATAGCACGTGTGAGTGACATCTATGTCACCCAGTACGCGCCCCAAAACATACAAACCACAAAACCTCGGTAAAACCATAAATCTCATTTTTTTCAAAGCTTGGTTTTCTCTTTTTGAAAAAAAAATCATCCTTTCTTTTATTAAACTATCACTTGAGAATTCAATCCCAATCCATGCTTTTTCAAAAGCCATGTTTCCTTTTCTTTACTCAAAACATTTGGAAATTCATTCCAAAACCACTTTTTCTTACAAAACATTCCTTTACATTTCTTTCAAAAACCTTTTAGAATTCATTTTTCCAAAACATTTCCATTTCTAATATTTGGGATTTCTTCCCAAAACACACTTTCAAATTCACATTTCTAACCAGATCCAACCTAAAACACAATGCCCCATTGGGCTCAAAACCAAATCATAAACACTGGCTGGCAAATGGTTAAAACATCATCATTTCTTTTCAGGATTTTAGGACCATTTCATCAGTCCAATCCTGACCAAATCACATTTCACTTTCTTTATTCATTTCCACTTTTCTTTACTGTTGTTACCTTGATAAGGGGTAACCAGGCACACAAGCAGTAGGCAAGGACATCCTTCCCCTACCTTCCTGCATTGCCGCGATGAAATTCCCCATGCGAGATGTCACCGCCCCGGCCAACCGGCCTCAATTTCATTTTCATAAGTGCATGGGGATACGTCCCTGTCTAATGCCCCAGTCGGTGACCCGAACTACTAGGTCCAATGACCCAGGCTCAGCCTACACCGTCGATGACCCAAACAACTAGGCTCAAAAGCCCAGGCTCAGCCTACACTGCTACGAGCTCGTTGACCCGAACAACTAGGTACAATGACCCAGGCTCAGCCTACACCGTCAGTGACCTGAACAACTAGGTATGAAAACTCAGGCTCAGCCTACACTTCTATGAGCTCGTCAACCACATCATCAGTGTTCCATTTCAAAACCATTTTTCATTTCATTCCATTCTTCTCATTGCAGGACTCTATTTCCTTGCAACACTTGACCCTCCACTGGGGTCCCAACTCAAGCCATGAAAACCATGCTTAAAGTCATAAATTGGGTCTCATGCCCAAAACCACATAAAACCATTTTTTTCATTCATTAATAGGGTATAAAATCCAAAACCACACCCAAATCCATTTGTTTGGGGTTCCACATGTCTCCATGTCATTACATAGGGAAACATCATTCATATAAACCGACCATACCATTAAAACCATTTAACATTCATTAAAATTCACATTTTTACATCCCAAGTTCAGGGCAAAAACGGCATACCGAATTTTCAATTCGGTATTCCGAAATTCCATGTTTCGGTATACCGAAAATTTTTAGTATACTGAAACCCCTAGTTTCGGTCGACCGGGTGTTTTCGGTCTACCGGAATCAGGTATCTGGCTTAATCTGTCAGGATTTTGGCATACCCTTGTTCCGCAACGGCAGAATTCGCCCAAAGTGGGAGTCCCGATCGGACCCCCCAAACATATACCAACAATTTCCATAAAATCATGAGGTGTAGACCCTTAAGTCTACTTCAAAATCCCTCAAACCATTCATGATTCCATCAACCACATAGTTCAAACGAAAATCAAAAGGATGAAGGGGCTAAAGAACGGCTACTGTAGCCTTCAACCCCAAAATCACATTTTCCCCACAAACATCAATCCTAACCGCATGATCTCTACATTCTCATTCTATACATCACATTCCCATTCATTTCATGATTTTTCTACAATTTAACTTGCATTATCTTGATTTTCCATGCCATTTACCTACTGTTAACAAAACGCTAAACAGAGGGAGGGGAAGGGATCGTGTACCTAGCTCAGCCCTCCGGTGATCCTTACCACACTCCGGTAAGCCTCCACGCGCTAGAGGAACATGACGAGCGGCTCACACCACCTCCTCGGTTGCGCCCGCTCCACTTTCTCTTCTCCTCTCTCGGTCACCTTCTCCTCTCTTGCACGCCTCAGCCTCCCTTTATCCTCCTTCCCACTCACGTCGTGCCAGCCGCCCATCACGTCGGAAGAGATGGTGAGGCACAGACTGGTGTCATTGGTGGCACGGGTCAGAGAAGGGAAGGAAGGAGACGAAAAATGGTGCAGGCTCGTGAGAGGAAAGGAAAAGAAAGGAGAAAAAGTCGGAAAAGAAAGGAAGAAAAGACAGGCATGCAAACCGAGGCGACTGTGCATCGTCAAATCGGACTCCACATTGGTCCCAAATCATAAAGAGGCGCACAGACAACCAACCACAAGCTCAGACAAACAAGAAACAGCAGATTATCCATTAATAAACCATTTAAACAATATCACAATTAATTACATGGTTTACAAATAAAAATGGATAATCAGGCCCAGATGTCACAAGAAGACAGCCTTTTGCACCCATTATGGACATTATGAGTTTTTGGTTATACCATTCGGGTTGACGAATGCTCCAGCTCCTTTTATGGACTTGATGAATAGGGTGTTAAAGCCCTATTTGGATTAGTTTGTGGTCATCTTCGTGGATGACGTTCTAGTGAATTCTCTAGATGTGCAGACCCACCAGAGGCATTTGAGGATCGTACTGGAGACCTTGAGGCAACATCAGCTTTATGCCAAGTTCTCCAAGTGTGTATTTTGGCTGGAGGAGGCGTCCTTCCTTTGTCATATTATTTCAGGGGAAGGCATTAAGGTAGATCCAGCCAAAGTAGAGGTTGTGAGCAGTTGGGCCAAATCGAAGACAGTAACTGAGATTAGAAGTTTTCTTGGCCTAGTAGGATATTATAGGAGATTCATCCAAGATTTGTCCAAGATTGCTGCACCATTGACCAAATTGACCAGAAAGGAAGTGCACTTTACCTGTGATTAGCAGTGCAAGGAGAGCTTCAATGAGTTGAAGGATCATTTGGTATCAACCCTAGTCTTGACTTTACCCTGTAGGAGTGGCGGTTTCACAATCTACAGTGATGTCTATGGAACTGGTTTGGGGTGAGTGTTGATGCTTCATGGTAGTGTGGTGGCGTATGCCTCGTGCCAGTTGAAAGATCATGAGAAGAACTATTCCACCCATGACTTAGAAATGACAGTTGTTGTGTTCACCTTGAAGATTTGGAGGCATTATTTGTACGACGAACAGTTTGAGTTGTATACAGATCATAAGAGTTTGAAGTACATCTTTACTTAGAAAGATTTGAACCTGAGGCAGAGGCACTGGGTGGAGTATATCAAGGATTATGATGTTAGTTTTTCATACCACCTAGGGAAAGCAAATGTGGTTGTAGATGCCCTGAGCAGATACACACATGTCATGGCTAGCCTGATGATTCGTGAATGGAAATTGTTAGAGGAACTAGTGGAGTGTAGGCCTTAGAGACAGTCTCAGGGAACTGCTAGAGTGGTGTTGGCTAATTTGTCTGCTCACCCGAAATGATTGAGGCTATTTTCACAGCTCAGCAATATGATTCTTTTGTATCAGATATCGGGAGGAAGTTGGAAGCTGAAAATGCCCCTCACTTTTCAGTCATGGTAAACGGTGGATTGAGGTACGATTTGAGATTATATGTACCTCAAATAGAGGAAATCAAGAACATCTGCTGGATGAAGCTACCGCTCCAAATACACTATTCATCTAGGAAACACCAAGATGTATAAAGACCTGAAGAGGAACTTTTGGTGGCCCGGGATGAAGAGAGAGATTGCTGAGTATGTGGCGAAGTGTGCAACCGGTCAGATGGTGAAAATAGAACTCCAGAAGTCTGGAGGAACTTTGCAGTCTCTAGACGTGCCAGTGTGGAAATGGGAAAATGTGTTGATGGACTTTGTGACGAGTTTGCCAACGACCCGAAGGAAGAATGATACAGTTTGGTTAATAGTGGATCGCCTTACAAATTCGGCACATTTCTTGCCAATGAGAGTGAATCTTCCTTTGGTAAAGCTGACAGAGTTGTTTGTGGCTGAGATTGTAAGATTGCATGGTGTCCCAGTGTCTATTGTGTTTGACAAAGACATGAGGTTCACATCGAGGTTCTATGGAGCCCTACAAGAGGCTTTTGACACAGTGCTGAACTTTAGTATAGCCTTCCACCCCTAGACGGATGGCTAGATAGAGAGGACCATCTAGACAGTAGAGGACATGTTGAGGGCCTATGCCTTGGACTTTGGTGGTAGCTAGGAGGATCACTTACCTCTGATTGAGTTTGCATATAATAATAGTTACCACACTAGTATAGGTATGGCACCATATGAAGCATTATATGATAGACCCTATAGGACACCCACTTACTGGAGTGAGGTGGGTGAGTGACAGTTAGTTGGGCCCGACACTGTACAGTAGTACGAGGGCAAGGTGGATCTAATCAGGATGAGGTTGTTGTCTGCCCAAAACTAGCAGAAGAGCTAGGCTGATAGGAAGCAGAAACCTTTGGAATTCTAGGTAAGAGACTTTGTTTTCCTGAAGGTGTCTCCAACCAAGGGTGTAATGCTATTTGGTGAGAGAGGCAAGTTGAGCCCAAGATACATCTGATCGTACCATATTACTAAGAGGGTTGGTGAGGTGGCATATAGACTAGATCTGCCTCCAGAATTAGCTGGTGTACACAACACCTTTCATGTATCTATGTTGAGGAAGTGTTTGGCTGATGCATCTCAAGTAATACCGGTGTAGCCTGAGGACCTGTCTATGGTGGAAAATGCAGTTCAGATACTGACAGAAAAGAGCAAGTCCTCAGGAATAAAGTGGTTCCATTGGTGTTAGTTCAATGGCAACACCATGGTACAAATGAAGCTACCTGGGAGAGCGAGGTGGACTTCCAGAGACAGTACCCCTACTTGTTTTAGCAGAGCTGAATTTTGATGGCAGAATTCTTTCAATGGGGTAGGATGTGACACTTGGGCCTAATTATCCATTTTAATTGTAATATTATATAAATGGTTTATTAATGGATGATCTGTTGTTTCTTGTGATTGTGAGGACTTGGTTGGCTTTCTGTGCAGCTGTTTGTGATTTGGGACCAATGTGGAGTCCGATTTGAGGATGCACAATCACCTCGATTCGTGTGCCTGTCTTTTCATCTTTGTTTTCTTTCTTCCTATTTATCCCCACCCTCATGAACCTTTCCCCCATCGCCGTCTCCTTCTTCTTATTCACCCGAACCCATGCCACCAGAGACACCAGCCCGTGCCTCCCCATCTCTTCCAACATGATGGGTGGCCGGCGTCATGCAGGAGGAGGAGGAGATAAAGAGGAAGGAGACGGCAGTGGGTGGAAGCTACAAAGGAAAAGAAGGAAGAGAGAAAGGGATGTGCGAGCTCAAGCAGGAGGAGAAGAGCTGAGCTGTGGTCCGTCGAGGCGAGGAGAGGTTCACCAAAGTGCGAGGAAGTCGCTGGAGTGCCACTTCAGGTACGTGACTCCCTTTCTCCCTTGTTTCTACGGTTTTCGTTTAACATGTTAAAAACATGAAAATGGAGATAAATTCATGTAAAATTGTAGAAAATATTAGAACTGATGGGAATATGTTGAATAGCATTGATATGTAGATATCAAGCGGTTAGGATGAAAATTTGTAGGCTTATACGAGATTTAGGTATGCATGCTACAGTAGTCGTTAATGAGCTTCACTCCTTTGTGATTTTTGTATGAACTGCATAGTTAATGGATTGATGGATGGTTTGAGGGGTTTTGAAGTAGACTCAAGGGTCTACACCCCATGATTTATTTGTGTTTTATGATGCTTGTTTGAGGGGTCTGCCGGAGGCTCCCACTTTCCAACGAACGAATGGTTGTTGACAAGGGCTGTGTACAGGACACGGGAGATTTGGCATGTCGAACTGGATTCGACGTACCGAATCCCTGTCAGTTTGAATAGAGGTGTCTGGTTTTGGTAGACCAAAACCCATCAGTCGACCGAAATAGGGCGTTTCGGTATACTGAAGGTATTCGGTATACCAAATCAATGATTTTTGATATACCAAATCTTAATTCGGTCCGCCGTTTTCATCCCCTAGACCATATGAATAAATGGGCATAAATGATGGAAATAAATGGTTTTAAAGGGTCAATGAGCATGTGTTAATGGTGTTTTTCCCATGTAAATGTCATGGAGGAATATAGAACCCAAATAAGCGTATTTGGGGATGGTTTTGGGTTTAAGGCCCTAAGATTGAATTGAAGTGATTAAATGTGTGATTTGGAGTAATTTTAGGTATGAGACCCAATTTATGATTTAAAAAGCATGGTTTTAAATGATTTGAGTTGAGACCCTAGTAGAGGGTCATGTGTTGCTTGGAATCTGTTCTTGCAACGAAAAGAATGGAATGAAAATGGTTTTGAAAAGGAAAATTTAAAGAGTTTTGAAATAAAGCACTAATAATGTGTTGAGGAACCACGAGGGTTGGTGTCGACAAGGCTGTAGAAGTATGAGACTCCAATGAAACCAATTATCAGATACGACTGTAGTTGTCGAGCTTGAGATGATGTAGGCTGAGCCTGGGTATATGGCCTTAGGTGTTCAGGTCACTGAGCTCATGATGGTGTAGGCTGGGCCTAGGAACATGAGACCTAGGTGTCCAAGTCACTGATGGTGTAGCCTGAGCCTGGGTTATGGAACCTAGTTGTTCGGGTCACCAATGGGACGTCAGATAAAGACGTATCCCCATGCATTTATAAAAACAAATTGAGGCTAGTTGGCCGAGGCGGTGTCATCCCGCACTAGAAATTTCACCATGGCAGTGCAGAGAGGTAGGGGAAATGGTGTCCTCACCTACTACTTATGTGCCTTGTTACCCCTGATCAAGGTAACATCAATAAGTAAAGTGGAAATGAAAAGAAAAGTATGTGATTTTGTGTGAAAATGAAAGAAAATGGTTTGGCTAGGATTGGACATGTGAATGGTCCTAAAATCTTAGAAATGAACATGAGTTGTGTTTTAACCAGTTACTAGCTAATGTTTGTAATTTTGGTTTTGAGCTTGAGAGGTATTATGTTTTAGGCTGGATCTGGTCGAAAATGTGGATTTCTCAGAATATGAGAAAGGTTTTGAAAAGTACAAAAAAGAAAGAAAAGATGAGTTTTGGGAAAAAATATGGTTTTGGAGACAACTTCTAAATGTTTTTAAAAGAAAAGGAAAGTGAATTTTGAGAAAAGCATAGTTCTGAGAATAGATTCCCAAGTGATTTCAAAGGAAAAAGGAAATAATGTTTTAAAATTGGATTTTCAAAAGAAAACCAAGTCTTCTAAATAAAAAACTGAATTTTTGGCACTTTTGCTGGATTTTGTTGTTTGTGTGTTTGGGGCACGTACTGGGTAACTTAGATGTCACTCATGCGTGCTTTGGTTGGTTTTCAGGTGCAGATCGTGTGTAGTCGAGTTCTGGTGCCGAAGTTGGAGCTTCTAGCCGTACATTGTTTCCTGGAGGTGAGCCTTAGTTAGAGTTATTTAATTTTACTGTAATTAGTATAATTTTGCTTATGATACTGTGATTTTGGTAGCGTGCCTAAGATCAGGGCATTACAATTTCCTCGCTCATATGAAAGAGCAGCTTCACCGAGATTTCTAGAGTCTAGAGCAAGGCACAATGTCAGTGCTCAAGTATGAGATTGAGTTCGCCTAGTTGGAGCGTTTCGCTCTCGCCTATGAGTATGAGGAGGAGCGAGTGCAGAGGTTTTTGGTTGGCTTAAACCTAGGGCTACAAGTGAAGGTGATGAACTATTGGTGTCAAACTGTGGAGGACATGGTTGAAATAGCTTATCGCTTTGAGGCAGAGCATCAAAAGTATTTCGAGAGTCGTCCTAAGGACATGGTTGGGATGGCTTTTACCTCACGATTTTTTTTCTCTGGTCCACCATGTGCCAGTAGTTCAGGTAGCCCTTAGAAGAAGTAGAAGGGAAGGTCTAGTGTTTCCTTCGTAGGCCGACTAAATTTTGTTGGGAGTAGCGATGCTCGCATCAGCCAGACAGGTTCTAGTACTCCCAGTGGTAACCAGTGTTTCAACTATGCTCAGGTGGGCTACATTGCTGCACATTATCCCCAACCTAGGCCGACTTCCACTTCAGTGGTGTACTACAACTACAGAAAGGTGGGACCTATTCAGAGATCCAGTCTGGAATCACCAAAGAAGGCAGGAAGCGTGTTACAGTAGCTGACTAGGGGATAGGTGTTTACTATTGTAACTCCAAGCATTGGGACTTCGAGAGATGTAGTTAATGATAAGGATGACTAGTTGATATTGTGACCCTCTATGATTGATGTAATACCTTTGTAACCTGGACATCTGCCTGATTGTATGGATGTGGTGGTGTTGTTTTGCTTGGCCATCAAGTTCTTTTGTTGTTGCTGGCTGGATGGCCAAAGTATTATTTGACTCAAGGAGCTCTTTCTCCTTTTTCTTTGAGTCTTTCGCAGCGGAACTGGGAGAGAGACTCGCTATACTGGCCTTTCATCTCAGTGTGACAACGTCGCTGGGGGAGCATAGTTTGGCGTAGAAGTATTTGTAGTCTGTCGATTTGACGCTGAATGGTAGAGAGTTCGACAATAGCCTAATCATGATGAACATGCAGGAGTATGATGTGATACTTGGTATGGATTGGTTGGCGCAACAGTCCATTTTGATCGATTTTGCTGAGAGAATAGTTTATTTTCGGTCTCCTGAGGATTGGTCTTTCTTTGTGCAAGCTGGGTGTTAGGGTGAGTCTAAGCTTGTCATTTCAACTACGAAGGCTTATAAGTCTTTGGTTAGGAATTGTGTGGGGTATCTAACCAGTATAGTTAACTCTGCTTCTCTTAAGTTGGGTGTTCACAAAATCTTTGTAGTGTATGAATATCCCGATATTTTCCCTAATGATTTTCCTGGTATGCCACCTCACAGGGAAGTAGTGTTCTCGATCGATTTGATCCATGGTTTTGGTGTTGTGTCGAAGCGTCCCTATCGCATGGCGCTAACAGAGTTGCAAGAACTCAAGATTCAGTTGTAGGAGTTGCTGAACAAGGGCTTTATCAGGCCTAGTGCATCTCTATGGGAAGGGCCTATCTTGTGCGTCCATAAGAAGGATGGTTCACTTTGACTGTGTATAGACTATCAGACGAAACGAAATCACGATGAAGAACAAGTATCCCTTGCCTGACATTGATGACCTGTTCGACCAGTTGCAGCCTGCTTCCGTGTTCTCAAAGATTGATCTGAGGTCAGGATATCACCAGTTGAGGATACAAGACTTAAATATTTAGTACGGGCATTACGAGTTCACAGTCATGCCTTTCCGCTTGACCAATGCACTGACTGCGTTTATAGATCTCATGAACAGGATTTCCAATCCTTTCCTGGACCAATTTGTTGTAGTTTTTGTAGATGACATGTTGGTCTACTCCCATGATGTGGAGACTCACGCCTTACGTCTAAGGGCGGTTTTGGATACTCTGAGGTGTCATCAGTTGTACGCCAAATTCTCCAAGTGTGAGTTATGACTGAGTGAAGTTATGTTCCTTGGCCATTTGATTTCTGGAGAAGGCATTAGAGTGGATCCAGCCAAGGTCGAGGCAGTGAGCTATTGGGAGTGACCTAGGACTATGGCGGAGATCAAGACGTTCTTTGGTCTAGTGGGCTATTATAGGAGGTTCATCTGGGTTTTCTCCTCCATAGCCATGCCTTTGACAGAGTTGACCAGGAAGGGAGTTCCATTCCGTTGGGACCAGAATTGTGAGACGAGTTTCCAAGAGCTGAAGTCTCATTTGGTTTCTGCCAATGTGTTGACTCTGCCTTCTGGAAGTGGTGGCTTCACTCTGTATAGTGACGCTAGTGGTGTTTGGTTTGGGTGTGTTCTGATGCAACATGGCAATGTCATCACATATACTTCACGCCAGCTAAAAGATCATAAGAAGAACTACCCGACCCACGATTTGGAGATGGCTGCCGTAGTGTTCGCTCTCAAGCTCTAGCAACACTATCTGTATGGGGAGCAGTTTGAGGTCTTCACTAATCGTTAGAGCTTGAATTATATCTTCACTCAGAGGGACCTAAACCTAAGGCAGCACCAGTGGATGGAGTATCTGAAGGACAATGATTTTAGTTTGTCCTACCACGCTGGGAAGGCCAACGTGGTCGCCGATGGCTTTAGTCGACGTACGCACGTGTCGGCTAGGCTGATGGTCAAGGAGTGGATCATGCTGGAGGATCTGATGAGCTGCAGGCCGAAGCGGCATGCTCAGGGAACGGTTGGTGCCTGGGTGACCAACCTATCTATTTGCCCCAAGCTGATAGAGTTTATTGTCACCTGTCAGCAGCAGAATCCATTTGTTCAAGTTGTGTGTGGGAAACTGGAGGCTGGTGGAGAGCCTCATTTCCTTTTTGGGGCATATGGAGAGCTAAGATATGATATGTCTCTATACATACCCCAGCATGAGGAGGCCAGGCAGAAGTTGCTCAATGAAATGCATCGGTCTAGATACACTATTCACCTTGGGAGTATGAAGATGTAACGAGACCTGAAACGAAACTTTTGGTGGCCTAGCATGAAGAGGGATGTTGCTGACCATGTGGCGAGGTGTACAACCTGCTAGCTAGTCAAGGTAGAGCACCAATGACCTGGAGGAACCTTGCAGCCGTTGGATATTCCCATGCGAAGTGGGAACACATCTCCATAGACTTCGTGACTAGTTTGCTGCATACTTCGAGGAAGAATGATACCATGCGGGTGATCGTGGATCGGCTAACCAAGTCTACTCATTTCCTTACCATTCGGGTGAAGTTTCCAATGCACCACCTGGTGGAGCTGTATGTTTCCGAGGTGGTTCGACTACATGGTGTTTCGGTGTCCATCGTATCCGACAAAGACACGAGGTTCACTTCGAGGTTTTGGAGAACTCTATAGGAGGCCTTTGGCATAGTGCTCAACTATAGTACAGCATTTCATCCTCTGTCGGATGGTTAAATAGTGAGGACTATCCAGATGATATGCTTAAAGCATGTGCCCTAGACCTACAAGGGAGTTGGGAGGACCATCTGGCATTGATTGAGTTCACCTATAATAATAGTTATCACTCGAGCATTAGGATCGTGCCATACAAAGCTTTGTATGATAGTCCATGCAGGTTGTCAGTTTGCGGGAGCGAGGCGGGTGAGCGTCAGTTGATTGGTCTTGAGCTTGTGTAGTTGTATGCGACAAGGTTGATCTGATACGTAGCAGCCTGTTGGCTGCACAAAGTTAGCAGAAGAGTTATCCAACAAGTGGCGGAGATTGCTGGAATTTCAAGTGGGAGACTATGTGTTTCTAACGGTGTCATCGACCAAGGGTGTCATGAGGTTCGGGAAGCATGGGAAGCTAAGTCCTTGCTAGAGTGGCCCATACCAGATTACCTAAAGGATCGGTGAGGTTGCTTATCAATAGGATCTACCACCAGAGCTGTCGTCTATGCACGACGTGTTCCATGTCTCCTTACTGAGGAAGTGTCTAGCTAGTGCATCTCATGTGATCCCAGTTCAGCTAGAGGGGCTCTAGGAAGATCTATCCTTTGTGGAGGATGTTGTCTAGATTATCGATTGCAAGAAGCAGGTGCTACGGAACAAGATGATTTCGTTGGTTGTGATGTGGTAGAAGCATCATGGAGCCGAGGAGGATACGTGGGAGCGTGAAGAAGTCATCCTAGCCTACTGCCCATATCTTTTCGCCTACTAATGATTTGGGACGAAATCTTCTTTTAAGGTGGTTAAGATGTAACACTTGTAAATTCATTTTTGTAACTATTTACATTTTAATGAATTTATCCCTAGACAAGTGTTACTATTTCAAGGCTTGTTTGTGTGTTTTTGTGATTTTAGGCTTGGACCTCATGGGCCGGGTTCTATTTGTGTGTTCCTGTGCTTGTCCCTGCGTGGTTGGCACTATGCATGGCAGGCACTATGCATGTGACACTGCGCCTGTGGACTAGTGTGTGGGTCAGTGTAGGGCCCACATTTATGTGCCAGTTGGTGAGGCTTGTAGTTGGTCTCGTGCTAGAAACGGGTGGTTGTGTGTGTGGGATTTGTGTTGGGCAGGTGGAGGCTGGCTGGTGTGCATGTGCGCTTACCTTCCTCCCTACATGGCTTTTTAAGCGAAGCATACTCCCCATGTAGCAACACATCCTTCCCTTCTTTCCTGCACCTCCTCTTGCTTCCCGAGCACACCACTCTTCCTCTCCCTCCACTTCACCGTCTCTATCTCCCTTCATTCCCCTCTCTATCTCTCCCTTCACTCACCCATTCCCCACCTCACCCTCTCCCTCTTCCCCATTTCCTTTCTCCCCTGTTGCCTCTATTCGGTGTGCTCGAGGGTCGGTAGTGACGTGCGGCGGTGTGTGGTAGTGCGTGAAGCTTTGGTGTGATGTCCCTGAGGTAGTGGAGTGGCTGAGGACACCGAGAGTCACCGGTGGTTGGTCGGAGATCGGAGTGGATTATTGGAGTTCATTTTCAGGTACGCACCTCACCTCCTGTGTTATGGAAAGCATGAAAATGGTAGAAAATGATAGGAATGCAAGAAATCTAGGTAAATTTACATTCCTAGAATTTATTTTGAATTTATGATGATTTATGGTGGAATTTTTGGCCATTAATGGCATTGGGTGTTTTTGGGTCGTTTTCGACCCATGTGGCTTCTCGAATTTATTTCTCCTTGCATGATGAATGGATTTTGGTTTTGTTCATGTGTATTTGAAGTAGACTCAAGGGTCTACGATACATGTTTTAGTTGCATGTTGTGGTATTTGTTTTGGAAGTTCGGCCCTTGGTCCCATTTTGGGCGATTTTGCAAGTTGAGGCTGGGGGCTATTTTCTACTTTCATAGAAAATGGCATACCGAATAATTTTAGTATGTCGTTTTCTGTCAGCTTGGTCCTTCTAGTGTAGGATTGGACGACCGAACCAAATCGTACTACCAAATCACAGATTTTTGATCGATCGATCTAGTTTTTGGTATGCCATTCTAGATTCCAAATGTTGACCTATACTGGTTCGAACTACCAATCCTTTTTGGTTGATCGAATCAGGGAATTTCAGTATTCCATTTTCAAAATGGACTACCGATTTAGGTCCCAGTTGCCCTTATAAAATGTGATTTCTGTGGGCTTTCCAGATTGGTTTGTTTTGCCCATTTGAGATGGGATTGTGGGTCATCAGTGGTGGTCTTGTGGGACACCTGATGTACTGTTTTGTCAAGGTTTTTGAATGAGTTTCCAAAGATATAAAATGATTTGAAAATTGTTTCCAAGAGATGAGTTGGCCCATTTTGGAAAATGATTTTTCCTGGTTTTCTATGTGTGGGCCAAGACACCGTGGGATCGTGTCGTCGACACTAGGGAATGTTACGACATTCTTGGGTAGTCGAGCGTGTCTCCTTGGTTAAGGTTAGGGATCGAGAGACCGAGGCGAGTGTTCGTCGGATCTTAGAGGTAGGATACTCCCTAACTGTCGTTCAAGGGGTTGAGCTGAGGTCTATGGGTTGAGCTGTCTCGTGGCGTGACGGAGAGGTATGATACTCCTATTGCCGCTGTGAGCACTGAGGCTCGGGTGTTATTGAGTGTGGAGGTATGACACTCCCTCCTAAGCACTAGGTGGAGGACGCCGTGAGGAGGCATACCTTGCGGTGGCCAGTGCGTGTGAGACACGTGCCCTGTAGCTGGTAGCGTTTTGAGATTGCCTTCCTAGAGGGGTTGGCTTTGTAAGGGTTCTCTAGGTGGGAGAATCATGGGACGGTATCACTCTTGCATAGGATGGTGCCACTGTGGCAGTGTAGTGCACTTCAGTGGTTTCTTGTGGCCAAAGTTGGTTGCCTAGTGCTGAGCTTCTTGACTCATTGTGTGTGGTTTTGGCCATTGAAGGCCTTGTTTGTGGTTTTGGGCTAGTAGACCCCTGTTTACTGTTTTGGCTAGTGTGGGCCACGTTTACCATGGTTTTAGGCCTATTAGGCCTGGTTTGTCAGTCTCGGTGGTTTTTAGAGAAAATAATTTGCGAAATGATTTTCAAGGAAAATTTAATATATATTTGTTTTCCGCTGTTTTGTTTTCGTGAGGTGCGTACTGAGTGACTTTCGTCACTCATGCTTGTTTTTCGTGGTTTTGAGTTGTAGGTGCAGACATGTTGATGGGTTTTAGCATAGTGCACATAGTCCAAAGTCTCGTAGCTACACACACATGTTCTTGGTAGTTGATATTACTGTTTAGCTTTTAGTTTCCTGTAATTTAATTTGTTTCAAATTATTATGAAAATTGGGGGCGTTACAAGTTCTTTTCTGATTGATAAGTGGTGGAAAGGTGTATTCTAAGCGATAATTTTCGTATCAATTCTTGGGCTGATCGTTCTATAAGCATTTTTGATGTAGTCCATCACCTCGGTTTGTTTTATGATTATGTTGATGCTAACCAATCCCATGAGATGTGACAGGCATTGAGTGATCTCCATGTTGATGCTTCTAGGGAAGAGGATAGACTTATTTGGCTATCAGTAGTGGATGGAAGGTTTTATTTCAAGAGCATGTGGAAGGTTCATTTTGTGGAGTATAATGGTTCTATCTTTTGTAATTGGATGTGGTCTTCATTTTTCCCCACCAAAGTTTCTATGCTACTCTAGATGATGGGATGGAATGGGTTGCCAATTGATGAGAACATTAAAAATCATAATATTCCCATTGCCTCTAAATGTGTTGTGTGCAGGCTCAATGTGAATCCTTGCAACACTGTTTCATTGAAGAGGTTCTTGCTAAACAGTTGTAGTTGTTCTTTGTTGAATTATTTAACGTGCCAATTCATCCATGTGTTATTCACACCATCAATACATGGGTTACAAAGGCTTTATGCTCAACATATGGGAAGTTTCTCATGGGTGTTATTCCAGGTTTAATATGTTGGCACGTTTGGAAGAAAAGATGCAATAGAAGATTCTCAAATATCGATAATTCAATGTTTCATATTTTTGTCTTTGGTTATTGCTGATTGCAACATCATGATAAAGGATAAAAAATTTGGTGCTCTTGGAAATAAGGCTGAAGTGCTTCGTGCTCAAGGCTTCAACGTGCCTGATTGTGTTGAGCCTTGGTTTATGAAGATCACTTGGTCTCCATGCAGGTTTGGATTTAAGGGTAATGTTGATGACTCTTGTATATCCAACAACACAGGTGGAGTTGGCATTGTTTGATCTCCTGTGGGGTGTGTTATTGTTGCATTTGCTTGAGTCCTATGGAGTTGGAACATATAATGTTGAAAAGATGAGAGCTATATGGGATCTTATTTGTATTTGTGATGAAAGAAATATCTCATTGTCCATAGTACATTCTGATTCTCTACTTGTTATCCATATGTTAAGAGGAGAGTATCCTGTGCATTGGAGAAAGTAATGGTGCTTCAGATTTTCTTGCTAAAGAAGGTATCTCTCCATGAAGGACTCCACGTATGGTGCTTTTAGTGACTTGCTAACAGAATTACGTGGAATATGCAATCTTGATAGATGGGGTATTCCTTCCATTCATCAAAAAAAATAATGAAGTCTTTACATGTTTATTTGTTTCATTGCCAGAAGAGTCTATGTTGGCAGAGTACTCGAAGAAGTGTCTACCCTTCTCTCTTTTTTCCTACAAGGGCTAGGTTTTTGTGATTTGGGATGAGGCTTCTTCTAGTTTTCATGTTCCCTACATGATTACCTACCCTTCCTTGTAATTCTTGATTATTGTATCTTCTTCTTCTTTTTGTTGGTAAGGGTTGTTATTCTTTATGAATAGGTGAGCACGTATGTGTGCTCTTGAGTACTCTTGACTATGGATTTTCCATGGTCCTTGTAGCCTTAGTGCTTGTAACCTATCATCATAAATAAAAGGTTACGTTATTTTGCCCAAAAAAAAAAGGTAATGCCCCATGACCATCGTTAGTTTCTACCTTGTTGAAGTGATTTCTCTACATGGTTGACTTGGTCTCGACACTAGTTGTGTCACATAGCTTCGAAACCAGCTTAACCCCTCCATGCTTGAGCCTTCAATATGATGCCAATTTTAAATGAACCACTCGGCTATGTGATTATATCCCTAAATTGTGTCTATTTTCCTTTTCTCTCCTCTTTCTCTCTTGCCCCATCATAGTGGACCATTTGAGTGTGAGCTCTTTTTTTCAAGAAATACTCAATAAGGGATATAATTCATACCATGGCGCCAACCTTGTTCTAAGATCACCTCCAAGGAGGGGCATCTGTAGATATCTCATTTTCGCATTTCCCAAAGTCCATCTAGGATAGGAAGATGTTGTTATATTTTCTAGGACTTTCTAAGTACTTAAATATTTATGGAATATCATATAAATCTTTATCAATGCTAGATAATTCCAGAAACTTCTAGAAAAGTGGGAGATGTTGAATTTAATATCATATATTTTATCATGGATAAAAAACGAGATACAATATTAATTATCAATTTTTGAATGCTAAAATAGCATATAATTTAAAAAGATAATTTCAACATGTGCTAAAATTCTAAAAATTTAATTAATTACAAGTGTGGAATGAGTTATAGATATATTTATTATGATTCTCGTAATTATGGGGGATGTTATTTTTAAAATAGATATTTGATTTTGATTTGGATTTAAAATTTGATTTTTTAATCAAATATTTTCTAGAATATTGTAGCAGTTACGAGAGAATTTTAAATTAGCAAGACGAGTCGCATATTTTTACTAGATATTTGGTTGATCAATTTTGGATTTTAATTTTAACTATTGTAATATTTATGTCCCGATGCCCCAAAGATATATTTTCTTCTATTTTTCTACTCCGGAAAATAGAATTTTTTAGGCTATTGCCGGTCTCTGTGGTGACATATTTGGATATATCGCCGCTATCATAGGCGACGAGGCTAAAATATCTAATTTTTGAATTTAAAAATCTAGTTTAATATCTAGAAGCTTCCTTATCTTGTTTTTAAATGAGATTTGATGTCCTAATATCTATAAATAGACCCCTAGATATTGAGATCGGGGAGGCCTCTTGAAATTAGAGAGAGGTTGCCTAGGGAAGAAAACCCTAGGCGAAGCCCTATTGAAATCTAATGAGAACCTAGGTAAATAGAGATCCTATCAATCTAAAGCCAAAGTGCACCTCCAGAGTTCCATTCATGCCTCCACTTCCTCCATCCACTTCACAGCATACAGGGTGAAGGGAGTATTTTTCTAATTATTGCATTTTATTTTGCATAAATCCATTGCATGACATTAATTAGCCCATGGTATATGCGTGCGGGGACAACCCCCTGATTAGTCTTAGTTCATATTTGTCCATGTTATTACGTTTCTTTTTCATATCGTTTACTACACCTAGATCTAATCCAGATTTCTTGTTTCGGTTTTGTTGTTTGTTTTGAAGGAAAGGTTACTATGATGCACGAGAACACCACTTGACGACATCCTACCATCGATCTAGTGAACCGAGAATCCACACCACAATCATCAACTACAATCCCCCATGAGATACCTTATCAACTGGCAAAAGTGAATCGACAAGTGGTGATCACAACATAGGATCATTGAAGTTCGTGGAGGTGACGATAATCTACATCAACATCAACCCCCACCAAATCCACGCCTACAAGGCTGAGAAAGGAGGAGGAGAGAGGAGGAAAGCTCGTCGAGAAATAGGGAGTTCGCTGGCAAGCATTGTAAGAGTCCTTCTCTTTTATTTCTCTTGTAGTTCTCGATTCAATAATGATAGACACGTAATTATACCATTGTTGTTGCATGGATTGAGGTTCCAATGGCTAGAAGAGGAGTGTATTACCAAAGATAGAGAGAGAAGGGTCACAAGAACCGTATTTCGTTACGCATCCCATCCCTACTTCCTCTCTAATTTTGTATTAATTCTTGTTATCTGCATAGAATTGACTTTAAATTCATGAAATATTAGAGATTTATGGATGGATTTATTTGTGATTTTCGAAGGTTATGCTATAGTGATTTCACTATAACCTTTGAGCTTTCCAATTTTGTATCCTGAGTTATACTTCATGGTTTTTGATGACACTTGTCCCAAATTGTAGAAGACTCAAAGACCTACGACGTTGTATATTTTGTGTGATTTTTCGACTGTCGGATATCGCTCAGCTGGAGGGTCCCATTATGAGCAATTTCCATCCATTTTGTTTTTGGGTTTCTAAACTTACTGTAAAAACCTAACTCGTAGTTAGTATCATAGGTCGTCATCACGGACAGGTACCATGGTTTGGTCAGGACCTATTTTTAGTAGAATAATTGGTTATGTTTATTATGATTTTGATTTCTGATTCCTGTAATGGAAAGGTTTGGAAAATGGTTTTGAAATAAAATGCATGTGTTGGAAACATTTTCTAAGGTTTTGGTAGGAACCACGTAGTCAAAAAACTGTACCAACAGGAAAGTGGTATTGTTGCCTTTAAGAAGTCGGGGATGCAACCAAGGTCGTGGTTGTCAAGTTACTGTGACTGTGGTAGTACAGGGCCCAAGGATGAAAGAGACATGGGCTTTCCCTTAGTGTCGATGCCAGTTGAGTCTAGGGTAGGAGGCCTTAGGTGCTCGGGTACCAAGAGGCGTCAAAGGACACACCTCGTGTGTGTGCTATAGGTGTTATAGTGAGGCTACTACCATGACAATTGGACTCCTACATGGGGTGGCTCACTGCGGCAATGCAGTGGGTTGGTTCACTATGACAATGTAGTAGGGTCGAGGTTGAATCCTCGCCAACTGCTTATGACTGGTCAGTCACCTGTGGCTAGGGTGATAGGATGGGTTTTGTTCATGTTGTGTGGTTTTTCTAAGATAATTCCAGAAAAGGATTTAAACGCATAAATCGGTTTGTAAGTGCATAAGAATTCAAAGAAAAATGACTATGTTTTAAAGAGGCATGTTTTACAAGTGAATCTTTGGATTATTGTTGAGATTTTCTCGAATTTGAATTTCTTCCTAACTCGATTTCAGTAACGTGATTTGTGAAATATTCAGAGCTTTTTGTTGTGGTTTTTGGGTGGACACGTACTAGGTGACTTAGATATCACTCATGCATTTTCATTTTGGTTTCCTTTTCCAAGTGTAGATTTAGAGGTATAGTCCAATCCTAGTGCAAATTATCTAGAGTCATCTAGCGACATACAGGGTTTTAGGTAGTTACTTAGTTTAATTCCAGTTGTTAAATTTTAATTTTTCTTAGTCAATTATTTAATTAATTATTTGGGTAGTAATGATATTGTTGTGTGACACACCAGGGCATTACATCGTATGTATCAAAACTAGTTTGGAAGGATTCCCAAACTCGTAAACTTAATCATGATTATCTAAAAATCTACTTGCAAACCATGTCTTTTCAAATCATTATCATTTTCCTTTGAAAACATATGTATCTTTTTAATCTATGTTGTATATTCTCAAAACCAAATTCGCAACTGAAACCATCTCAAAAGAACCACACGTACAGTGCGAAAAACCCATTATGCCACCCTAGCCATAATTGACCAACCAGTCACAAGCATCTGATGAGGACTTTGGCCTCTCTCAACTACACTGTCGTGGTGAACCACCCCAGGTAGGAGTCCATCCACTCCAGTCGTAGCCTCACTATATCACATATATCTCACACACACTAGATGCGTCCTCTAATGCCCCTTGGTGATCGAGCACTAGGGACTTGAGCCCTTGGGCTTGTTTGTGCCTTAGAAACAAAAGGAAATGAAAAACCAAAGTCAAAGGGAAACCAGAGAAAACAGGAACCAACGGAATTTATTTTCCATTTGATCAAATTTTCGGTGTTTGTGCTTGTCACTAGAAACAAACAAAAAACAAAAGTTGTGTGTTTCTGCATGTCAATAGAAATAGAGGGAAAATAATTTTAATTTGTCCAAATAAGCATAAATGTCTTAAATTTTACAATAGTAATAGAAATAATGAAACTACATAATCAACGAAAAGTATACAAACAGAAAAAAAATATCTTCTTGTCTATCAAAAGCACAAGGAAGAAGGAAAATACTCATCGCTTGATGAAGCCACACCGTTTGTTGTTGGAATTCGTGAAAGAAGAAAGAAAGATGTAGAGGAAGAAGTGAAAACAAAGGAGAAGGAAGAAGGATGCAAAGATAATTAAAGGAGAAGGAGGAGGACAAAGCAGTAGGAGTGTTTCCTTGGGATTCGAGCGTATGGACTAGGGAAAAAATCTCCTTGCCTTTTATACTTTAGAAACCAAAGGAACCATTTCCTTTTCCTTACGAAAGCACAAACACCACTTTAAAATGTGGTCAAAGGGAAATTAATTTCCTTTCCCTTGGTTTCCTTTAGATTCTGAAGGCACAAACCCCCTAAACTCGACCAAAATTGGCATTATGGGTAATTTGAGTCCACGCCTGAATCGTGTAGTTCCACTACCATAGTCACAAGCCTCCACCCTTGAACTTAAGCTCAAAAGCCACAGAAAATGTTTTTCAAAACATATGTATTCCTTTTAACAAATCATTTCAAACAATTTTCAACACTAAAATTATCTAAACCATCATTAAACATAATGCATTTATTGAAAATAGGGTTTGCCAAAAATGCGGCATCAACCCATGGTTCCACCTCACAGGGCATGTCTGTGAGCCAAACCCCCAAGTCGGATTTTTCTATTAGGCTAGACGCCTTGGAAAGTCGACCCCAAAAATCACTCGAAGTAGGAGCCCTAGGCGATCTCACCACCGGCACACACAAATCGTATAAAATATATGAGAACAAAGAACTCTAAGTTTTCTACCATTTGGAACAAAAATCACTAAAAAGGGATGTGTATTGCTCAAGATATAAAAATCTAAAGCATAAGAGTTCAATGTTATTTACTATAGCAAAATAACTCAAAAATCATAAGAAAAATCGTTGGAAATTCACTAAAATTTAGTAAACCACTCCCATTCATCAAAAAACAAATTAAATCACTAATAATTCATGAATCCTAATTGATAAAAAGAAGGAAAGAGAGCGGGACGTGTACTTAGTGCATTTTCCAATGTCCTCTTCCTTCTTCAGCGAGCCTCTCTCTCTCTGATGAGGTTCCTCATCCTCTCAAACCCTCGGCCCTTCTTCGCCTCTCTCTAGTTTCACTTTCTCCATCTCTCTCTTTCTCTCTCTATTTTCTTAGTTTTTCGATGCCTCCTCTCTTCCTCTTCTCCTCCTATTATTTCCCTTTTTCTTTGTCATCATCTGTCGTCGATAGCCATCGATAAACGTGGACTAACTGGTGATAGGGTAAGGCAGAGGCGGTCTATGCAAGGTATGGAGCACAGACAACGTTTTATTGTGCTCTACTATGCACTTTTCACATTTTCCCCGTCTTAGGTCCCACACACACATAGGTTGCAAAATGCTAAAATAGCACACAGTACTAGGAACCAGAGAAAATATAATTTCAATAGAGAGAAATAAACACAAGCCTTCAGTGATAATCATCTTTACAAACACAATTCATCTAAATTATAATTAGGCATTCATCCTGGATTTTTGGTCTAGCCAAAATGCGGCACCAGGCCATGAGAGTCGTTTGTGACACTAGTCTGCGTGATCGACCTACGGTACTAATCCACGGTTGTCCCATATAGGTGTGCAGATATTACATCATATCCCTTAAAAGAATTTTGTCCTTGAAATTCGTCTTTGTGGACGTGGATTTAAGGTGTGGGATTGTAGAATTGTTGAGGTGTCCACTCACTTCTTCAATCCTTGTGATTGCCACTTGCGGATTTGCTTTTGTTGGTTGATAAGGTGTCTTTGGGAGATGGGTTATGATTGTGATATGGGTTCTCTATTCACTGGATCAGCGATAGGGTATCATCCAGTGGCTTCCTTGTGCTTGTGTAATATCCTTCCCTTCAAAATAAACAAGAAAATCAGATCTAGATTAGTCTAAGTGTAGTAAATAGTAACAAAAATAAACAATAAATAACATGAGTAAATGAAATAAAATATTGACTGGGGATTGTCCTCACATGCATATGCCATGAGCTTATTTTTATGTCATGCAATGGATTATATGATAAAAATGCAATAAGAGAAAAGAATACTCTGTTTCACCCTCGTGTGCTTTGGAGTGGATGAAAGAAGTGGAGGCTCGTTGGATGGAGCTCCAGGAATGCACTTTGGCTTGAATAGGATGATCTCTATTGGATCTAGACTTCTCACATGGAGGTTGGATAGAGTGGGTTATAGCTCTCTCTTTCTCACAAGCTCTAGAGTTTTCACTAGCTCCTTAGGGTTTAGAATGTGCCTCCATTCAACCTAGGGGGTCTATTTATAGAGTTTAGGGACTCCAAATCTCATCAAGGACAAGTAGTGGATCAAGTGTCAGGATCTAAAACTCTTAAAATGGTAAAAATAGGAGATTGAAGCTCGTCGCCTATATGAGAGGCGATAGAATCATCTAGTCACCACTTTGAGTGGCGACTAACCTAGAGATTCTATTTTTAGTGCCACGTGGTAAATCATTGTCCAAAAGGCAAGGAAATCTGCCACATCAACTAGTTGCCTGTATATGTGTAATGAGCTACTAAAAAGGCATACTTTTGAAAATCAAGATCATAAAATATCTATTACGAATCTATTATCGAATATTGACCAAATCAATCCGGAAAAATCATACTTGTAATTGAAAGATATTTTAAATTAATTTCCAAATTCAAAATCCACTTAAAATGTTAAGTAAATTGATTTGAAAATCAAATCTTTAATAATTACAAGAAAACTCAATTAAAATTAATGGTGTATTTGATTTAAAATAGATTGTTAATCATTTGGATATTTTGGATTTTATCTTTATTTTTTAGCATTATCATGAATTAAATATAAGCTATAACAATAAAATGTGATAACTTATCATAAAATCTCATTTTTGGTAAAAATAAGATAAGTGATCTTAATTATCAAGTCATCCACATTTCTAGAAGTTTTTGGAATTATTTGGCATTTATAGTGATTTATATGATATGCATAGATATTTAAATATTAGAAAGTTATAGAAATTATAATAATTACGGAAAAAATCATAATAACATTTATAAATATCCCAAATATTATATTAAAACCTGGGATGACAAAATATGTGGAGAAAGAGGTCTAGAATTCTCGTCGCCTATTCATGTTGCGACGAGACTCATTGCCTCCCAAAGTTGCAATTTGAGTCATTACCTCTCAACGTGGCAACTAAACTTGTTGCCTCTCAACATGGCAACTAGACTTGTCGTCTTTTAACATGGAAATTAGTCTTGTCGCCTCTCAAAGTGGCAACTTCCTAGTCTTTTTGCATCTTATTCCTAATCTTTTATCTTAATCCGAAGAGATGCATTAAAAACCCGGAAAAACACAGAAATTCCATGGAAAAATCTGGAAGAAGGTTAGAGTTCCTTAGCCATGTGATCTAGGGCGCCTCAAGGATTCCAATCCTAGGTGATCTCTGGGAATTGCAAAAATGGTATATCTGCAGATACATATTTTCAATGGGTCAAACTTTGGTTTGGTCTACTAGGGATATTGGAACCAGCAATGCTTGCATCTACATTAAGATTCTACGGGCGATAGCATTTGTAACATCTATTATTGTTGCTTATGCTTTTAAGTTGTGTGTCTGAGGTGCTTATTCTTGACAAAGGTGGCAGGTGTGGTTTGCTTGTGCATCTATGTAGTCTAGAGTGTGGTAGGTTATGAGTTGTTGTTTTTTGATTAATTATTTCACTTTGTTTTTTGTTCATAGTTGTGTTGAATTTGAGGATGTTTTGAGTGGAGGCCTTTATTGTGATTAGTGGTTAATAATGTTGATCCCATTGGATTTTATTGATTATTAAGACTATCTTGGAGGTATTTTATTATTATCAATTGGCTCTTTGCACAAGTGGATTGCATAAGTAGTGCATATTTGGTCTCTTGTGTCGAAGGTGGAGAGCATGCACTTGCCTTACATTATGTAATTGATGATGCAAGTATTGTATTGTTGTTGCTAGGTAAGTGTAGTGTTTGTTTAGTGTGCCACACTTATCTCCTCGTGTGACTTAAGTTGAGACTATATAAAATGGATGGGAGGTTGCACCTTTATGGGAAGGGAAGAGAGAGAGGGGGAGGGAGAACAAGAGGTAGATGAGTGAGAGCCGAGAGAGGGAGAGAGATCAAGAGAGAGAGTGGTGAGAGTTTAGAGAAAGAGAGAGTTTAGAGAGAGTGGGAGGGAGAGTTGCTATTGTCGTCAAGAGCCCCTTTTGCTATTGCACATTGTTAGAGGCTATTGCTGCTACTACAGTTGTCGTGAGGGAGATTACCTTGTTGTAGTTGTTGGGTTTCCACAAAGGTGAGTTGAGCTCAAATAATTTGTTGGGTTCCTCTTTTCTTTCTCTGTGTGTTGTTGATTTGTGTGTTATTTTTGTTTTGGGTATTGTGGGGCTTGCTCTGGGTGGTTGGTTGCACTTGATTTGAGGCAAGAGCGAAAGGATCATGAGCTCCAGTGAGGAGGATTGTTGGTAGTTTCCGTGGAGTGGGATTCATTAGAGGTTTGTTGTGTTGCAAGCTTTGGACTCAAGGTACACACTTCACCACTGGCTTTTGCAATTAAAGATGCAATATTGTTAGGGTTAAAATGATCTTACTTTGTTAGTAATTTATAACATTTTTAGAGGTTTTAGCTAGCATTAATTGTGATTAATTAGTAGCTTTTTTTCGTAATTTATTATTTACAAAGATGATATGCATGCATTGTTCTATTCATATTTTGAGATTTTGATATCAAATTTCAGTATTCTAGTCGGTGTTATGTAATGACCTAAATTTGAAAGTGGTGCTTTGGTTAGATATTTAATGTGAAATTTAGGTGTGTTGGACGTTGGAAGATCTAACATCTAACGTTAGATGCATTCTCGACAGCATCTTACACCTAGATTGAGGATTTCTAGCCATCTTGGTTTTCTATGGTTGAGTGGCTATACCAACCCTTGTGAAAGTCTTGAGAGTTTGCTTTGGGCTATGGAGACTCTTCGGTGTGCTCTAGTAACTGATCTTTGTTGGCCTGTGACATGTGGATGGAGAGTGGTCACGTGGTTTGGTTTCAAGCTCATGGCTCCATTCTCTCTCTCCTTCTTCACTAGGCTCCACTTCTCTTTCCCCTTCTTCTTACTTCTTTTTCTTCCCCTTCTTTAGGACAAGAGAGGGAGTGAGTGAGAGAGAGAGGAGATGGGAGAGAGATGAGTTGAGAGAGGGTGAGAGAGAGAGAGAGAGAGAGAGAGAAGAGTTGGCTGGGAGTGGGAGGAGGAAGAGCTCGTTGTGGCCTCTGCACTAGCGTCATCGTCCTGTGGAGGAGAAGACCTAGAGTTGTGGTCATGGAGAAGGAGGAGGTTGCACCATCGCCGCTCATTGCCATCGGGTCTTTGATGGCAGGTACATGCCTCGTAGGCTATCTTCGTCTTCCAATTAGAGTTGTGGCTAGGTACATGATAGTGTGCTTGCAGTTTGTGGATGGTTTGAGAGTTTTATTGGGCATTTATGGGGTTTTAATGGTAGTGGTTGGCCGACAGGTGAATAGTGCCTATCTGGCTTTGTTTAGTGATTTTGTGTTATTTGGACAATGGATCGTTGTGTTTCTTGTCCCAAATGGAAGATCGTCTTGAGATCTCCATTTTGGTATATTACATGTTTGTTTAAGTGTGGTGTTCGTAGGGATTGGGTTTTTGGGTCCTTTTTTGGATGCCCTACTGTCGCCAATGTTGACAAATCAATTTTAGTTCGATATGTCGATTCTTGATGTTGGTCTGCCCTAAGCTGGTATACTGAATGGGTTCTTAGGTGTGTGTCCTAGTCTATCGTCCAGTCGATTGAAGGATTTTGGTTTACTGAACCAGACCCTTGAACCTATTTTTAAATGTTTTAGGTTGGGTTTTTGGGTAATTAAATATTGTTAATTAATAGATTGGCGTTGTAGGTAATTATATGTATAAATGTTAGGATAATCATTAGAATAAATGTAGGGATTGCCTAAAATGAATTAGCAAGAAATTCCTTGATTATGCGTATATTAAAAGACGATATAACTTAGAAATAATAAGTCTCCTCCCGAATGGTTTAGAATGGATAATAGGGATCATGATATTATTCCTAGATCTAGAGTTAGGTTGGTTTTGGGTGTGGTGCACTGAATGAGATATTCAATGGCACTATTCTAGGTGTTTGACTCTGAACTAGTTATGGCTCCCGAGGAACACAACGTAGTTGCCGTTTTACTCTTTGGCATCAGAACATAGAGTTTTGGTCGTGGTCTATGTCGATGTCCAGTCTTGTAAGTCGAATGGAACTTCTAGACTATTGCTCTAGTTTTGGTGTGGCTTCTTTGTGTGATCATTATCCTTAGAAGGTGCTATTGTTGCTATTTTAGGTGTTTTCTAAGGTTGTTGTGGGTTGAGTGTGACGGTCGCGAACTCAGATGCACCTAAGGTATGGTTTTCTAGGCCTGATAGGGGAGCTATCACAGCTATGTTTTGAGTTGTGGTTTTGACTTTCGATTTTCACGTTGCTTTTGGCTTGGAGTTTCGTGGTGTTTTGGGCTGTGTTGGAGATGTGATTTTAAAGGATTTTGAATTGGTTTTTCAAAAGTGTTTTGGAAGGGAAATGCATTAGTTTGCAAATGGCTTTGGAAAGAGTTTTTCGGTGTTTTCTAATTGTAGTGGACCAATAGACCAAAAGGTTCTAACGCCCCTACCCCAGAGGTGCTACCTCAGTTACAGTATCACTAAGCAATTATAATAATTATAAGTATAAATAAAATAACTGAAGCTAGCTATGGCTGACAACTCAAACCTATGTGCGGCTAGTGGCTCCAAAACTCAAGCACCGAGATTAGACTACAATCCAACCTGCACCTGAAAACCAGAAACACAGGCAAACAAAACACTCGTAAGTGACATCTAATTCACCCAATATGCCCCCCACAAACAAAAATCATGATAAAACAGTGGGAAAACACATATCTCTATTATTACAAAATGTGGCTTTAAACTCATTTCAAATCATCATTTCTTTTTCAAATATTTAGATTCTCTATCCAAAATCATAATCTTTCAAAATTATTTTCTTTCTCGAATTTCATGCATTTTTAAATTAGACTACATCCCAAGAAATCCATATTCTTGACCAAATCTAGCCCAAAACCACATGGCCTCACGAGCCTCAAAACAAAACCACACATTGACTGACAACTGGTTTAAACCACAATTTCTCATTTATTGCAAGAACTGGCTAAAACCTCAATTCAAATTACCAAGTCTGATTCTAGTTCAAAATCACACAATTCACATTTATTTTCACTAGCGTTACCTTGATCAGAGGTAATTGGGCACACATGCAGCCAGTGAGGACACCATTTCTCCTACTATACTACACTACCGCAGTTGAACTCCGTGTGAGAGATAACACCGCCTTGCCCAACAAGCCTCAATATTTGTTTATATTTATTTACTTGCACATGGACATGTCTTTCCACGATGCCCTTACGTATCTGAACACTTGAGGACAGCCATTTCCCCTAGGCCTTGCCAATACAGTCTCAATTCTCGACAATTACGGTCATATCTGACAATTAGTATCATACCAGATTGTCGACACCAAACCTCATGGATTTGTAACGGTAACCACAGTCGTATCTGACAATTGGTTCTATTAGAGTCTCATACTCCTATTTAATTGCCGACACCAAACTCACGTGGCTCTACAACACAAAGCCATTCTCTTTCAAAACATATGGGTTTTCTTTTCAAAACCATACCTAAATCCATTTCCATTATAAGAAATCACTTCCATGCAACACCAACCATTTACTTGGGTCTCACACCCAAAAATCAATACAAATACTCAATTTTCATCTCAAAAGCCATTTCATAAAGCCTCTTTTAATTCGTATGGGTCTCAAGCCCAAAACCACATAAAACCATGCATTCTCATTTTCATTGGGTCTCATGCCCAAAACCACACAAAATCATCATTTAATCACAAACAAATCATTCTACATATTCTATCTCATTTATGTGGATTACCATTCCAAACACATTCTTAAAACATCATTAAAACCATGCTTTAATCATCATTATAAACCATCTTCATTTTTGGGCTAGGGTCTTGATTTGGCATGCTGGCCAAGAACGGTCAACTGAACATGGGATCTGTTCCCAGAATGGTAAACCAAAATTTTCCCTTGGTCGTCTGAATTTCCGTGGTTCAAAAGACCGAACCATTTTGGTCGACTAAATCAGGTCAACATGTAGTTTTCGTGGTCATGGAGTGGAAGATCGGGCCATTTTAGTCGACTAAACAAGGGACTCAAGACACTACAGAAGCAATTCGGCAAACCGAATCTAATTCGACATATTGTTTTTTGGGATTTTAGAAAACCATCACAAGCTCTAACCATCTCTTCTCCCCAAATTAAGAGTAAAGGGCGGACCTATCAAACCACATCCATAAATCTTGAAATAAACAAGGGGTGTAGACACTTAAGTCTACTTCAAAACCCCTCAAAGCATATCAAATTTCATTAAGCATGCATTGAGTTATAAAATCACAAAGCCATGAAACTCATATTAATCTCACAATCGCATGCAATTGAATTTATTACAAAAACCATCTCTTCTCCCCAAATTAAGAGTAAAGGGCGGACCTATCAAACCACATCCATAAATCTTGAAATAAACAAGGGGTGTAGACACTTAAGTCTACTTCAAAACCCCTCAAAGCATATCAAATTTCATTAAGCATGCATTGAGTTATAAAATCACAAAGCCATGAAACTCATATTAATCTCACAATCGCATGCAATTGAATTTATTACAAAAACCATCTCTTCTCCCCAAATTAAGAGTAAAGGGCGGACCTATCAAACCACATCCATAAATCTTGAAATAAACAAGGGGTGTAGACACTTAAGTCTACTTCAAAACCCCTCAAAGCATATCAAATTTCATTAAGCATGCATTGAGTTATAAAATCACAAAGCCATGAAACTCATATTAATCTCACAATCGCATGCAATTGAATTTATTACAAAAACC
>JAMKQA010018975.1:0-40890 GCA_024699735.1 Posidonia australis
TCATAAAAACATGGAGTGTAGACTCTCAAGTCTACTTCAAAACCCCTCAAACTAATCACAAATCCACTAAGCATGCTGCTCTAACGAAAATCATCAAGACATAGAGCTCAAAAACGAATACTGTAGCATGCTTCTCATTAATCTACAAAAACCGCATAAAAAACCCATAATTCAGCATGATAATATCATAAACATGCTAAACAACACATTCTCAATCACATACAAAATTTCTACAATTTTTCATGCATTTATTCCTATTTTATGCATAAAACCTACAGTTAACCTAAAACGGGCAAAAGGAGGAGTAGGAGGCCGCGTACCTGTCCCAGGCCCCTTACCACACTCCGGCAAGCCTCCACGAGCTCCGGTGGAACCTCTGGATGGCTCACCACCTCCTCCCACGGTCGCGCGCGCCTCAGTTACCTTTCTTCCCTCCTTCCCTCTCTGCGCAGCACACTTCCTCCACTCCGCCACTGCCTCCCCCTCTTATCTCCATCCCTATCCACATGGCGCCGCCCACCCATCCCGTCGGACGAGATGGCGAGGCACGGGCCTCCGTCGGTGGTGGCACGGGAGGGAGAAGAGGAAGAAGAAGAAGACAGAGAAGAAATGGTGGAAGGTAGGGCTCGCGGAAGAAAGAAAGAAAAAGAGGAAGAAAAGAAAAGAAAAGGAATGGCACGTAAACCAAGACAGTTGTGCATCCTCCAATCGGACTCCAAATAGGTCCCAAATCACAACCTGATGCACAGAAAACCACCCACAACCACACACAGCCAAGAAACAACAGATTATCCATTAATAAACCATTAAACACAATATTACAAATAATATATGGTTTATTATAAAAATAGATAATCAGACCCTGATGTTACAATAAGTTTTGTAAAAAATTTGGAAAAAAGAACCTTTCCTGAAGAATCTAGCCAACAGACTAGGGATGATTAATGCCTCTAGATGACCGAGTGTTAGTGGCGTAAAATGAGGTCTGAGAGGTTTTTCGTGGTTTTAGAGGAGACCAAAAGGCCTTGGATGAGGTTAACAAAACGATACACTAAGAGGAATGATATCCCTAAAGAGTCGACAGCTAAAGGAATAGACTGAAGTCTCAAGAAGTTGTATCGATAAGACCAAGAGGTGAAAAAAATCCTCTACGTGGTGAAGTGTAGTATTTTTAGGCTAGATATTTAATTTGGAATTTAAGTGTGTTAGACGTTAGAAATGACGTGCCTTATATTAGACGTCACATCTTACACTTTGAATATTACTTGTCTGGTTTTTAGGTACTAAATACTGGAAGACTTGCGTCATATGTTAGATGCAAGAAAACCACACATTCAATGCCTAGAATAGAATATTATGGAATCTTTAGGTATTAAACGCTGCATTCAGTGTGTCTTATGTTGAATGCAAGAATTGGTGCATATAACACCTTGACAAATTTCTAGAAACTTCAGCGACCTATTATGTATACAAGGGGGTTGTCTTCTTCGGGAATTCCTTCTCCTCTTCTTCTCTTCGTCTCAGGGTGTGAGAGGGAGAGATTTTAGGAGTTCCAGAGAGAGAGAGGGGTAGTTTCTCTCCTTTGTTCTTCTTCTTCTTTTCCTTCTTTCATGCTTGTGTTGATCTCTTGGAGTTTATGGTGTTGCATGTATGGCTAAGGGTTTGTGGGAGGCTAGAAGAAGCTTTGAGAAGAAGTATGCAAGGACTTGGAGCTTGAGTTGCAAGATGGGAGGCTTTTCTTGGGTGCAAGGTACACACCCAATTAGAAATAGTTTAGTTTGCTTTATGGATTAGGATTTTGTGGCATAAAGTAGTTTTTAGGTTTTTTCTTGGTTATTGAGGTTGCATGTTAATCTTGGTGCAAGTCTTCTATGGATCTTGCTTGCTATCTGAATCTGTGTGTGTAAGAAGCAAGATTTGTTGCGTCTTACATTGGATGCACAGATTCCTGCGTCTCATACTCCAGACAGCTTCTTGTTGCCATGATCCACTAATAATGTTTTAAATGATTATGGAGATTAGGGTTAGTACGTATGCAGTAGAAACATGCCTATTTCAGTTTTATTTTGGTTTCCCAACTAGATTAGAAAAGTTGCATGATAGTTTTACTGGAGTTTGGCTTAGAAGTATGATCCCTCGGTGTAAGACGCAGCCCAAATTATGTCTAACATTAGATGCTGAATTGTCAGCATCCTACATCTCAGGATGTTAGATGCATGATTTAATTAGAAGTATCCTTAATGATTTAGAGATTTGAATTAGTTATATGCCGTAATTAGATGCCCTTTAGTGATATATGGACCATTTTATAAGGTAATTAAAGTATAGGGTAGTTTTAAAATGATTTAGGTGACTTATAATTAGAATTGGTGATTTGGGTTGTTAGACGCAGAAATCCTTATGTCTTATGTAAGACGCATGGATCCCAACGTCCGACGCCTCAGGTTGGTTAAATCAGTAAATTTCTATTATTTTAGAGGTGAAACAAGGCTATAGGACCTAGAAACACTAGATTTTTGTTTAGACAACTTATTCATGTAATATAATTGATGACTAACCATAGAATTAACTGATAATTGTGTGGTGCACATTGAAAAATATTTAGTTGTGCTAAGTGTGGTGTTGGATGTTGGGAATATTACTATCTAACATTGAACATTGGGATTGTCAACATCCAACACCTCCAATGTGGTTTTTCTTCGGTTATAAGGGTATAGTGACTTCTTATTTATCACTGGATTGATGTTTTGAGTGTTTTCACTAGGGTATAATATTTCAAATGGTTTTCAAATAATTTTGAAAAGATATGGAAGTTTTAAAAGGTTATAGTATTTTGTGGTGTTTTTGAGATAATTTTTGAATTTTTTTGGAAAGTGGTTTCAAAAGGATTTGGAAAAAAATACATGGTTTGCAAAAGTACTGGAAAAATGAATTTCGAGATTTCGTGAGACAAAGAGACCAAAGCTTCTGACTGGTGGACTAGGCATTAATGATACCCCTACATGATTGAGAGTTAGTTGCCTAGATTGAGGTTCATGGTTTTAGTAGAAACTATAGAACCGCAGGATCATACTAACGGACTAAAGACGATTGATACCTTTGGAGGGTCAAGTATTGGCCTAAGGTCGTGGTTGTTGAGTTTAAGTCCAAAGATGGAGCATCCATGAGTGTGGTTGTCGTACTACAAAGCTTGAGGTATAGGAGACCTAGATTACCTTTAGTGTCGGTACTGGTTGGGTTTGGGATTTCGAGTCCTCAGATGCTCGAACATCAAAGGACATCGGAAAGACGTACCATGTGCATGTGTGAGATATATGTGATAAAGTGAGAATGCAACTGGGGCAGTTGGACTCTTACATGGGGTAATTCACCACAACAGTGTAGTTGAGAGAGGTCAGAGTCCTTGTCAGTTACTTGTGGCTAGTCAATTACCCATGGTCAGGGTGACACAACAGGTTTTCATACTGTATGTGTGTGTTGTGGTTTTATGTCGGTTTTGACTTGGTTGTGACTTGTTAAGGATGCATAAAGTGATTTCAAAGATGTACGTGTTTTGAAAGGAAAAGAGAACAATGGTTTTGAAAGATATGTTTTAAAAGGATTTATGTTTGTGTAGCTACAGAAGGGCTGCCTTGTGTGGTTTTATGGTTTGTGATGTTGGTTTTGAATTATCGATTTTAAAATGATTTTCCTTGGTAAGTGTGACATTGTGTGGGTATTTGGGAATCCTTGTGGCTTAAGATTCGCAAAGGTTTTTGCCAGATTTTGTTGGATTCTGATGAGGTCCACGAGTTGTTTTTCTTTCTTGTTTTATTTTCTAATTTTACTTTAAGTGGATGTGTGCTAAGTGATCTTTTTAGTAATCAATTATGTATACTTCGTTTGTATTTTTCTCAAGTACAGGTGTACGAGTAGGACATTTACTAATGCATACAAAAAGAAGGTCATCCAATTACACATCAAGGATTTAGGATAAGTAAGTTCTTAGAGTTATTTTAGTTAATTATGCTGTTTAGTGATAACTGTGTTTTGGTTTTAGTGATATGTGTTAAATTGTTTTTTTAAGGGGAGAGTAAAATTAGGGTGCGATGCTGAGACATTATATGGATCTTATGTGTGTATCCTTAAGTGAACGAATAAGAATTCTTAGAGTTTGAATTTGGAACAAGGATACTCCTACATAGAGTGGCTCATCCATGGCCGAGTGGTGCTCCTTGGCATTTACTTATGGTTAGTGTTGGTCACTTGGCTTCAAATGACACGACAAATTTTTGGACTATGTGTGAGTGTAGTTTGTGTAGATTTATGGTGGTTTTGAACTTGATTTATCATAGAATGGTTATTTCAAGTATGCATAAAGAAATTTAAAAAATACACGTGTTTTTGGTTCTAGAAGAAGAGAAAATGATTTTGAAAAGTATATTTAAATAATTTATACATGTTTGACAATCATAGATATTGCTTTGCTGATGTTTTGGTATTATTGTTTTGAGATGCTCTATGTAGTGGTATTTCTTGTGCAAGAACCCGTGTGTTTTACAATGCATGGCTTATGTTGCTTTTTGTTGGATTGTTTTGAACTTTTCCATGGTTTTGAGTTTGATTTTTTGGTTTTGAGTGTGTGGTAGATGGTATTTTCTTTTATGATCACTCACGTGTATTTATGTTTTTTTGTATTTTATAGATGTAGATTGATAGTCAACTTGCTTATTAATACATATAAAGAGGAGTTGTTCAGCAATACATCGAGAATTCTAGATACATATTCTGATTTAAAATTATAATTGTTAATTATAATAATCTACGTTCATTAAAAAAAAGTGGTTATATCGGAGTGACAATCGAGATCAGACATGTTAGAGCTTCTCACCAATCAATATACTACATTATACAGAAGAAAATCATGCATATAATGGGATCCGGATCCTCTCCAATTGCACAGGAATTGGAGAGATCCTATTCTTCTAATCTCAACCATTAAAGGAATATAGTCAGTCATGATTTCTTAACTTGAAACGGCCACCACTAAATGCAGCATAAAGATTTGAATGCAATTTCACCACCTTAATTGTCTCATAATCAAAATCGATTGCCTTATCACATAATTTGATAAAACTCTAAAATAAACCAAAGAAAACGCCACACCCAAGTGTGATTTTTTTAACGTACAGAACATTACATATGTAGTCAAAAATCAAACCCTATGTAAGTGGTTATGCTTTATTCTCTCTCGTTTAAATCCACATAAGAGGAATCAAAAGCAAATTTGAAGTTACATACAAACATTTTTAGTAATTATAATAACAAACTATTGTTCGTTTTTTATGTATGCAAAAAATTATTTTCTTAAAAAAAACAATAACGGTAGTGAACTCCTACATATATTTTAAAATCAACGGGTCTATTTTCAATGATGGAAGGATTTTTTTTAAACAAAAATAGATGATGACGATGAAGGAGGATACAGTCCTTATAACTTTATATACGTTTTGTGAATTAAGATGGAGAAATTGCATTTGTCATCGAACAAATTAAATAATAACTGTCAAGTTCTCTCATGTGTTGAACAGTTTAGTGTAGGAAGGAGTGCCGTTCATTTTGTCACCCAGTTGTTGAGATTCCATGAATTGGACTGTCCAATTCTGAATACCATACAGTGGTAGTGAAACTTACTACTGGTAATCTTCTGGTTATTTTATCGTCACCAACTCACAACGTTTATTTTATCGAGGAAACTTACTACTGTCCTCAAACTCGATCCATTTCTCTTTCAACCTCTGGTGGTAGTAGTGTTCTCCTTCGTTCCGTAGCGTATTGATCATAGATTGAATAGTCCATTCTCTTCTTAACGAATCGGTTGAGACTTGGCCATTGTTAAATTTTAGGTAGTGTTTGGTATGTTGGAATGGAGATTGAAATGAACTGTACAGGAATGAAAAAATTCCATTCTAATATTTGATATAAAAAAAAAAAATCTTTAAAATAGATATAAGAATAAAATTTACTTGGGAATCATAAGAATTTTATTTCTTCTCAAGAGATAGGGAATTTGATTCCCATTCTATTAGGAATCATCTTAAAAATGTCGTGTGCCCTCATCTACATCTCTTCCCTTGTCTGTCGACCTTGCCTTTGACTCTCTTCCCTCGATGCCTCCTCCTCGACTCTCCTCCACGCCTCCTTCTTGACGTCTGTCGGCCTCCTCCTCATCCATGGCCCTCCCTCCTCCTCCGTGGCCCTCTCTCCAATTTGGCAGCCATCCCTCCTCTTCCGCTGCCCTTTCTTGATGTCTGTCGACCTCCTCCTCCTCCTCCTTTGTAGTCCCTTCTTAACTCTACCAACCTCCTCCTTTCCTGCAACCTTCCCTTCACTTCTGTGGCCCTTTCCCAATGTTTGATAGCCTCCTCCTCTGCAGCCATCCCTCCTCCTCTACTGTCATTCCTCCTTATCCGCACCCATCCCTCCTCCACCATGTCTCGTTCCTGATGTCTGTCAGCCTTTTCCTCCTCCGTGGCCCTCCCTCCTCTTCTGCGGCTCCTTCCCGATGTCTGTCAGCCTCCTCCTCCTCTGCGGCCCTCCCTTGGCCTCTACAGTCGTTCTTCCTTCTCCACAACCATCCCTTCTCCGTGGCGTGTTCCCGACATCTATCAGCTTCCTCCTCCTCCTTGGCCCTCTCTCCTCCTGTATGGTCTTCTCTCCTCCGCAACCATCCATTTTTTTTATTTTTTTGTCTTCTTTTCCTTGTTTTCCCTCAGTATGTTTTTTTTACAAAAAATATTGTTTTTATTGTCTTCATTTCCTACAAAGAATTTTTATTCTACTAAGAATATTTTGTTAATGCTAATTTAGAAAGGATTTTCTATGTTAATACTTTTATGTGTATGTGTATATTGTAGTGTGTATGGAAAATAATTATTTTAATTTTTTTCCTAAATTGACAAAATATTTTTGTTAATATGTAGTTGTTAATCTTCCAAATATTATATTTCCATTTCAATTCTGTTCTTATGTACCAAACATTGGAAAGAAATTGTCTATCAATTCCACTCTGCAATTCCATTACATACCAAACACAGGAATGGAATAAACCTATTCCATTCCATTCCAAATTCTATTCCAGAATTCATTTCATTCCTATCTATTTTCATTCTAATGTACCAAACGCATCATTAGTAGCTCATTCTCTTCTTAATGAATGTTGCGAGTAACGCGTTCAGGCGTTCCTTTCCATGCGAGAATTTTTGTTAGCTCCACCACGAGACATGGTGCCTGTACTCCTTAACCTTCTGTGGGAAGCCCACATTAGGCCCCCTAATCCCAAGCTACGCATAGTAATTCCTCATGCTCCAGATCATGCTTTGAGTAATTCTCAAACCTAACACGTAGTCTTTGTACTCTATTACACCAAATCATAGCCCACTACTAAGCTTTCTTTCGTCACAAAAGAACTACAAAAAGAGAGAGCGAGAATAAGTTTACATTAAAAAAAGAGAGAATAAATCACAATATCACATAATACCAATATCAGTTCTGGTTGAAATTTCTTCTTTGCTAATATCATGAGTAGTCAACACCAGCAACTTTTCTCCCTAGGATGGCCTTTTGGCTGTGAGTGCTTTGCTCGCAGGGGCTTGGGGTCTTCATCTTTCTATTTCGCGGGTGTGTGGCCGGCCTTTCTTTCCCTAGGGTGACACTCTTGCTCTAGCTTTTTCCTTGAGGACATCCAGGTGCAGTTTTCCTCTTTCCCTGTCCTACAATTAGCATGAGGCAGCATGGTAGGTCTCCCCTCTGGATTTAAATAATTGAGGATAAAATTAAGAGGCAAAGAGGTCCTCTGAACTTTGATGACGTTCATTTCCCTCAACATGAGGTTGATCCATTCTTCTTGTATTTTTCTTCTCTCTCTTTGGGTCTGAGGAAGACTTCTTCCTCTACTAAACCTTTGGCAGTAGGCGCCCTTGGAGTTGGGGTGTCGGAGGCAGGCCTAATGAAGTTAGTCTCTAACTTCGTTGTGGAAAATAATATTTCTACTGAACCCTCCCCTCAAATTAGATTTCACCAACAATATTAGATGTTTGTGTCACTCTTTGTTAGATAAGGACATGCACTCGATGTCTGGGGTTGAATCTACTTGGAATATTGAGGGATACCAGATTTGTGGCTTTAGTTTAATATCTAGATGGGTGGTGCAAGCTAGTGATGGTTTAATTGCAAAGCTCCCTTCTTCAGTCGGTCCCCATCAGCAATCTTCATCATGTCAATCAGAACTTCCTATTAAGCTATTACTTAGTAATTTTGAGCATTTTGTGGGATCGTTTTGATTCTGTGATTGTTGGGGGATCGAAGTATAAGAAATTTTTTTACCCTTCTAAGGTTGATTCTACTAAGGTTTATTTTGTTAATCTAGAGTTAGCTAAGGATACCCCTCCTTAGATGAATCCCAATATGGTTTTGCCCTCTTCAGGAGGGGGAGGGGATCAGGTGACTTCCGCGGGCATTACCTTTCCGGTAACGTCCTTGGTGTCAAGTGAGTCCTACCATCATTACTCGTGCTCTAGGCATGTTAGACCAAACATTAATAATAGCCCATGCAACAATCACCATTTAAGTGAAGAGAGGACGACGAGTGATGCTTACGAGGTGACCGCCATAATCTCTAAACCCAATGCTTTTAATTACTCTAGTTTTAACTTCTCTATTAGGGCATTTTTTGAGAAAGAGATAGCAGAGGACTTTATCCTTAATGATGTATTAACTTCTGCTTTGAATACTCCTAAGGACACTACTATGTCGTTTCCCGAGCCTTTTGAAACGCCTATGGGGGAAACAAATCGTTTATGTTAGGATATCCTTGTAGAGAAATCTTTGTCGTTGGGGAGGGGAGATACTTAATGCCCTGGGTCTTCGTACGCATGACCTCTATTCTTCTCCTAAGGGTGTCTGCCTGTCAAGCGGTGCCTATCTGGAGGTATTAAATGCAGGGATTCAAAAGGATTTTCTCCCTAATGTTAGTGCCAATAACACTTCATTTTTAATCAAAAATGCCTTGGGAAATATAATACGTGGTTCTAGATTCTCTGCGCGTGCTTCTCTGGATCCTCCTATTCATTCTCCTAAGGCCAGTAGTTGGAGGAGTTTGAAGACTCTTGAGGAATATTATTCTTTCGACTCGGCAGATTCCTACGGTGATGAAGGGTGGAGAGTGGTTAATAGGTAGAAAAGTAAGTCTACTCTTATTCAATACTATGATACATCTGGAAGGAGTTATAAGTGTGGACTGCATGGGCATCTCAACGCTTGCTGCAAGTATTCAATCTAACTCTTTCCAAATTCTAGCTGAGGGAGTGTGTCCTTGTGTCAATCCGCTTCTGACCCACCCAGACTACAATCAAGGGGATGACTCCAAGCTATTATTAGATGCAGTTTTATCAAAATTTGTGTCATCTGATAGAATGGTTCGGAAAATCAATAAAGAAAAATTCAAGAAAGTATTGGCCATTCTAGGAGATGTTGGAGTTGAGGATAATAGCTCTATAGATTGTGATACATCTGTACCCTTGTAGATCACAATTCCTGCCAACATTCTACGTACTATGTATAATTTGACTCTTTGTTCTATGAATTTTCTTGATCCTATTAGGAATATATCTGCCACACCATCTTTAAAAAGTGCTTCTCTTGTTACTCTGGGGGAGTCTATCTCTAATTCTAGTCATGATAGTGTTGATTTTGCCAATGATATTTTCTTGTGGCCTTCCTATGCTGATTTTATGTCTTTTTGTAACAACATCGACATCTCTATTACTAGTAGTTAGGAGGCTAAGAACTTTCTTAATATTTTGTGTACACAGAAGTCATTACCCACAATTAATTTGGAGGAAAACAATTCCTATGCGGAGGAACTGATGTCTCTCCATTTGTTTAATTAATTTTATTTTATGATCATTTTGGTTTGGAATATCAGAGGTCACGAAAGTAGTGGTAAACGTAGGGTCATTAGGAATATCGTGCGTAGTTTAAAATGTGATATCATCATCATCAATAGTGAATAAAAATTAAAATATCTTCCTCCATCAATCTCCCACACACTAGGAGCTTTTAGGGGGATTCTGATTAGTTGGAATGATAACTTACTACATAAGCGTAATGTAGTTAATAGACATTATAGTGTGTACATTTAGTTTAAGTCCACCTCGGACTCCTTTGGATGGTAGCTTACTATAGTGTATGGCCCATGCACCTTATCCCTAAAGCAATCATTTATCTTTGAATTGGGGGATCTTAGTTCTAGGGTGTGTGGCAATTGGCTTATTGGTGGGGATTTTAACGTCACCAGGTTTTCTGTTGAGCATTCTAATATCCATGGGGTCTCTCCTATCATGACAAAGTTTAATGACTTCATTACTGCGTGTAACTTGATAGATTGTGTTCCCAATAACTGCCTATATACTTGGTCTAACCATCAGGGCACACCAACTATGGTGAGATTAAATAAAATTTTAATATCCCCTGCATAGGACTCCCATTTTAAGAATGTTACCTATAAAGGACTCTCTAGGCCTACTTTAGACCATATACTTAAATGTTTGAACACCTTGCATCCTCCTAGGAGGTCTTCCCCCTTGAAATTCTTTAAGGCATGGTTTACTATTAATGGATTTCATGAGATGGTCTCAAAATGTCTAAACAACTCACCCCTCCTGTCCAATCTTGTTTTAAGCCTTGCTGGAAAGTTCAGATTTATTAAGAGGAGTATTAAATGTTGGACTTCTGGGAAATGCTTAGAAAGGAAAGTTAGATTGGGGGAGGTGGAGTCCCTTATCTAGGAGTTGGATTGTAGGGCTGAAGTTATATCAATACCTCTCAACTCATGGAATTACCTTCAATATCTTAAAATTGAGCATTACAACCTACTTTTAGAACAGAAGTTATATTGGAAACAAATATCAAGAATCCAATGGCTGAAAGAGGAAGATCTCAATACCGCCTTTTTTCATAAATCTATCAATGGGAGGAAGAGGAAGAACTACATCTCTTTCCTCATCATCAATGGTACTATGGTAAAGGATAGTGTAGTTATTAGTAATGTGATTAAATCTCATTTCCTCAATTTATTTAATAGGAATAGGGGATTCTCAAGCAGTCTCATCTAGGATCTTCTATTTCCAAATAAAATAGTCAATCCTGGTGCTTTGGAAGTTAGTTTTTCGGTGGAAGAAATTAAGCAAAGTGTGTTTGGGCTGGTAGGAGACAAGTCTCCTAGACCTGATGACTTTCCTCTCTGTTTCTTCCAACTTTTTTGGGATTATATTAAGAAGGATATCATTAGGATGATTGGTTTCTTTAAGGGATCATCTGACATTAATATCTTAAGTGGGATCAATCAAACCTTTATTTCCCTCATTCCCAAAAAAGAATTGACTCAGTATGTCCAAGACTTTAGGCTGATAAGTTTGCTTAATGGGGCATACAAAATCATCTCTAAATATCTAATTAATAGATTCAATCCATATATGAACACATTTATTGATAATAGCTAGTGTGCCTTTCTTCCTGGAAGAAGCATGCATGATTGCTTCATAATAGCTTAGGAAACTTTACATTTTATGCACCATTCTGATACCCCAAGCTTTATTCTTAAGTTAGTCTTTAAAAAGCCATTGACAATGTTAATTAGAACTTCCTAATTAGCTCACTTAGAGGACTTAGTTGTGGGGAGCTCTAAATCACTTGGATTAGAATGTATATCGCTACAGTTAGATATTTTATCATAGTTAACAACACACCAAAAGGTTTCTTTGGTACTTCTAATGGGTTGAGGCAAGAAGACCCCCTTTTGCCACTTCTCTTCATCGTGGTTACCCATGTCTTAAATAAAATACTTAGCCTTAGAGCACAAAGAATTTAATAATTGGGATTTAGTTCCCTATAGGTGGTCTTAATGTGATTAACATTCAATATGTTGATGTTACCATTTTATTTTTATCTCCATCTAAAGAAGGAATTATTAATGTGAGGAGGATTTTGGCATGCTTTCAGGCATGCTCTGGCCTCAAGATTAACTTTAGTAAATCCTCACTCAATGGAATAGGGGTAATGCAATATAAATTAGAAAAATGCCGCAAGATCCTATGATGTAAACAAGAACGTTTGTTAATTAAGTATTTAGGGTTGCTTTACATTATTGTAAAGTTTCATTTAATGATTGGTCCCTAGTCCTGGATAGATTAACATCGAAACTGGCAACATGGAAAGCAAAATCTTTATCTTTAGGAGGAATGATCACCTTGGTTAACGCAATCTTATCAGCCATTCCTACTTACTTTCTGTTGATTCTTCATCTTCCTGTGAAGGTAGAGAAAGAAATAGATCATCTACGTCGAAGGTTTCTTTGGTCTACAGTAGGGCCTCCACTTAGTTTGTTTCTTTGGGATATCACTTGGTTGTAAAAATTATGCCACACAAAAAATCAGGGAGGTTGGTATTATATGTATTAGAAATTTCAATACTGCTTTAAAATGTAAGTTACTTTGGCAACTATTCTTATGCAAATCTAACCTAAAATGGACTGAGCTTGTTAGTTCCCGGTATTTCTCTTTGAATAAGGTGGGGGTGCTGTTGAATACTTCTTCTTGTGATTCACCTCTTTGGGGGGAGCTCAGGAATTGCTTCCCAATATCGAGAGCCTTCTCTAAGTCTTTAATTAATAATGAAGAAAATACCATTTTCTGGGAGAGTAAGTAGTGTTGGGACTACCTCATGAAATATTTGTTTTCTGATTTGTTTCATTTGGCCACTAATAAAAAGAGTACGATTAAAAAAATGTGGATAAAGTTTAGCAATGATTTTACTAGATTGTTCAATCTTTCTTTGGTCTACAATGATAATTGTGAATTCTTGCAAAATCAACTTGAAGACTTGATCGGTGTTTTGTACAACCTTCAGGTCAATAGAGAAGAAGACGTTCTTATTTGGACTCTAGCTGTTGACAAAGTTTTTTCAGTTAATAGTTGTTATGAGTCTATTAATGATGGTGGTACTAAATTTTCATTTAATACACACATATGGAGTAGTAAGGTACCATTAAAGATCAAATTATTTACTTGACTTGTATTACATAATAAGAGAAATCCTTAGCAAAAGAGGTTGGTTGGGTCCAGTGAATTGTCATTCATGTGGATGTACTTGTGAATCCACAACCCACATTATAATGGTTTGTCCTACTACGACTCAAGTTTGGGAATTTTTCATTCATAATTCTACCATCTGCTTATCCATTGACTTGTTAGATATTCTTTCTCTTAAAACTTAGGCAAAACACTTTAGTAACCCTATTGTGTGGAATTTACTCATTTCAACTGTGTTTTGGACTTTATGATTTGAGTGGAATAACAGGATTTTCAAGAATAAATTCAGATCGATGTTTGATATTATTTTTTGTATTATTTCACTGATTAGATTTTGGAAAGATAATTGTGCTACAGGTACGGGAAACTCGGGCATCTCCTAGGCATTGGCTAGAATGCAGGGTGACTGGGACTAAACCCATGCTGATCAAGTGGTCTAATCTAACACCTCCTCTATTGGCATTCCTGCGTCAGCTTCTGTCTCAATGTCGATCACTTTTGGACGTGCACTGGCTGAGGATTGCTCCCATTACGATCCATTTCAGAAGGGATTGAGAAATAATTCTTAAAAGGACTTTTTGGAAAACTTATTTGATGTTATTGGTCTATAATATTTTGGATACATCTAATGACTATGGACTAATACTTGTGTATTTTGCGTAATTTTTCGATAGTAGTTACATAATCAAGTGTATATTTCTATATAATGATATGGAGACATTTTTTATGTAGGTGCCTAAATATAAGGAGTATGTAGGTAACTTTTTATTTTTTATAAAGACATAAGGAAGAAGAAATAAACGTATAGATATACTTATTAGATATCCATAAATACATAGTGAAATTTTCATTTAAATTAAACAACTATTGATTCTTGATTTAAAGGTCTTAACATTCAACATATTTTGTTAAATTCTAATCGTTAAATTTTAGATTAAAAAATAATAATGAATATAATTGATGAACTTAACAATTATATTATAGATTAACTAATTATATAATTAAATTTTATTTTAAAAAACAGAAAATTAAAACAAATAAGATAACTACACAGACCATTTCCTATAACGATATAACCGATTTCTGAAGAAAAAAACATAATACCAATATCTAGTCCTTTTCCCCACGCATAAAAAATACCTACCAAATTTCGGGACCGTAAATACCTCGTCTCCTCTCTCTTCTCTCTTCTCCTTCCCGTGCCAGTTCCATTCCAGCCATGGCGCTCCTCGCGCCACCACCACAACCAACCCTCAAATGCCAAGAACCATTTCTGTTCCTGGCAAAACCCATCAAACCGAATAACCAATCCACTTCGACTGCCCCCACAACCCGAGGTTCTGGAGCGGGGAGACCTCGGACTCGCATGTTCTCCGATGTTCTCGTCAGGCAACCCACCTCCAGGACGACGAAGAGCTCCAGCAGTGGTGGTAGATTCTACAAGAGACAGAACTCTTGCTTGGTCTTCCCACCTCCCCGCGGCAGGAAGCCCAAGGCCATCATCAAGTTCTTGGGTGGCGCTTTCATTGGTGCTGTCCCCGAAGTCACCTACAGGTTAATAAAAACTCTTCCGTTTTTGATTTTTGTTGTTTGGTTGGGAGGATTCTTAGCGATGAGTGTTTGGTATCTGGTTGCAGCTATTTGATTGAGCTTTTAGCCAAAGAAGGGTTTTTGGTTGTGTCGGTGCCTTACGACGTGACCTTCGATCACTCCCGGGCGGCGAGGGAGGTATATGAAAGGTTCCATTGTTGTTTGGATGAGTTGCTGACCTCTGGGTTGCCATTTGCTGGTCTGACAGCTGATGAACTTATTCAGCTTCCTCTCTACTCTGTAGGGCACAGGTTTGTAGAGAGATGCCTCTAATTGGCAGGAAAAAATATGCGTATACGGTAGTAGTGTTGTACAGTAGTGTAATTAGAGATAAAAGTTGAATTTTGGTTGCAGCAATGGTGCGCTGCTACAGGTGCTTGTGGGAAGTTATTTCTCGGAAAAGATACCGAAGGTTTGGGTTTTTTTCTTTGTCATGTCGATTTACTTTTCAGTGCATTATAGGCTGCTAGGATTTTTAAAATGAGAATATTGAGAACATGCTTAAAATGAACTTTGTTAAGAGAAATTTTTAAAGGTCCGTTTGGTAGAACTTTTGGATAACTTTTGAATATGTAGTTTTTCTTCAGAAGGTATAATGGTCCAACGGTTTTATCAAACACTACCAGTCTCTTAGAAACATGTAGCTTTTAAAATAGTAATTTTGTTACATTTTTAGAAATTAGGTAATGACAACTTCTGGTCAGAAATTAACTTCTAACTTGGGTTCAAAAACTAAAGTTCTACCAAACGAACCTTAAGAAGAGTATGAGATTCTTTAGATGGGAAGTTTTTGACATGCATAGTTCAGTTTAATAAGTGGTATGCCATATTTGTTAATTTTCCTTGAATTTTGATTAATCATAGTGGATGATGAATGATTTCAATTTTGTCTGATGTTCTAGGCCAACGTCATAGTATCATTCAATAACAGACCAGCTTCAGAGGCGGTCCCGTACTTTGAACAGGTATTCTTCCTTATACATGAGTTATCTATGTCGTTGCCCTTTAGCTATTTGACATTTATCAAATATTTCCTCTTGAAAAGTATTTCTGCCAAAATATTAAATTGAACATGCTATTTTTACTGTTCTCTGAATTTTAGAGTGTAGCACTTGATATCTTAAGTACCTTCATACGTGTCTTAGTTTATTGGAAACAAGACTTAGTCATGACACATGAAGTTGTAAGTGATTTATCCAAGGTATTGGGAGGAAGACTGGGCGACAAAACAGCTATTTGTAACTGATTTATCCCAATATGCCCATGTATGGGATGGTTAGGATATTAGACACTCAAATTTACTGGGATGTGTAACCACTTAACCACAGTGAATATGAATGGATGTCCAGACCTTCCAATAGTGGTTTGCCGATGACTGTCTCAAGGCATTCTTAACATTCAATATCAGAAAAGAAAGGAGGTCATTATGTTTATGTATAAAACTGTAGTGAACATATAATTCATGGTGATGCAATAATCACAACAATAATGATATTATCTTAATCCCATAATATTGATTGACATGGTAGTCATTTTTCTGATCCAGCTTGTTTTGTTGGATTACATGTTTGAGTTTTTTTTTCAGTACTACTTATTCAACATCTTCCTTTGCCTCTTCTAGCTACCGGAGCATAAATTAAAGTTTTCCACAATACAAGTACATTGACAATGATCGGTATCCTTTTACTGAAAGTGAGTAGCAAAACAATGTATGATCTATTTCTAATTGTGAAGAGAGAAAAGAGCAAAAAATTTATCTTATTGTATGTATAGTTACATATAAATAGAGAGATTAGATATCTTAGACAAATGAATAACGAATAATCCGTTTACCCATGAGACAATAATATACACATAAAATAACTCTAATACTCTCTCTCAAATTGGAGCATACTTGTTAATCATACTCAGCTTGTTACATAAAGACTCAAACAACCCAACATTAAGTCCCTTTATGAATATATCTGTTAATTGCTCAGAGGACTGTGTATAAGGACCGGAGATAATTCCTTTCATGACCATGTTTCTCACAAAATGGTAGTCAACCTCAATATGCTTAGTATGCTCATGAAAGGTGAGGTTGTTTGCAATGAAGATAGCAGTTTGATTGTCGCACACTATGGATATAGGAACCTCAACCTCAAAATCAAGCTGCTTTAATAGGGATCTCATCCACATCATCTCACATGCAGTTTAAGCGATAGATTGGTATTCTGTCTCTGCACTAGATCTAGATATTACATTTTGTTTTTTGCTACGTCAAGTGACCAAGTTGCCTCCCACATAGGTGCAGAAGCCAGATGTGGATTTTCTGTCTTCTCTATCTCCTATATATCCTGAGTCTGAGTAAGCTACAATTCTAGTGTGACTATTTTTTCTATAGACTAAGTCTTTTCCTGGAGCATCTTTCACAGAGGATAAAACACGAAGTGCTCCTGTTCAATGTACTCTCTTAGGTTCATGCATGAACTGAATCAGAAGGCTGACAACATATGAAATATCAGGTCTAGTTACAGTGAGATAAATGAGCTTGCCTATCAGTCTCCTACATCGAATTGGATCTTTCGACAACTCAGAACTACTATCCCAAAACGTTGGTATCTGCTCATTGAGAGTGCTCTCTGGCCTGCATCCCAAAAGACCTGTCTACTGTAAGAGATTTAAGACATATTTTCTTTGTGACAAAGTCATCTTGCCTTGTGTATAGGCAAACTCAATCCCAAGAAAATATCGAGGCTTCCCTATATCCTTTGTCACAAAATGAGTGTGAATATGCCTCTTGACCTCTACAATGCCCTGTACATCACTGCCTGTCATCAGTATATCATCCACATAAACTGCCAGAATCACATCCACTAGCTGTTCTCCTGTAGAAGACTGAATGATCTACTGCACACCTCTGGATTCCTCTAGTAAGAACTATCTGACTGAACTTTTGAAACCATACTTAGGGACTTTACTTAAGACTATAAATCGTCTTCTTGAGTCTGCACACTCAATCCTCCTCCTGAGCAACATACCCTAAAGGTTGCTTCATCAAAACAGACTCAGTCAGATCTCCATATAGAAAAGCATTTTGAACATCTAACTGACAGACCTATGAACAATTCACAGTTAGAGATAGGAGCACTCTGATGGAGTTGAGACGAGCGACAGGAGAGAAGGTCTCTTCATAGTCTATCCTATAAGTTTGAGTGAAACCCCTGACCATCAGTCTTGCTTTGTATCTGTCCACACTGTCATCTGCTATGTATTTAATAATGTAAATCCATCTGCAGGTGACTACTGTAGCCCCAGTAGGGCGGGTCACTAACTCCTACGTGCCACGACTAGTAAGTGCAGTTAGTTCTTCATTCATAGCAGCCTTCCAATAAGAAATGGAAAGTGCTTCCTTATAAGTTCTGGAAATAGTTTGAGAAATAAGAGACAAGGCAAAGCTACGAAAATAAGGGTGAAGTGAATCATAAGAGACAAAGTGAGAAATAAGATGGACTGTGTAAGAATGAGTACCTTTTCGAAGGACAATAAGTAGGTCTGAGACACTGGTGGATGGATTTGCATCTGCAGAGGAGGATGGTCCGTTGGTGGAAGGCACTGGGGCACGCTGGCGGCGTTGATAAACCTACAGTGAACGAGTAGCTTCTGGTGGCAAAGTAGGTGCTCCTAGAGGATTGTTACTTTCCAACTCAACAACTGATGGAATAGAGACAGAGACACTCAGGACAAAGGAATTGGATGGTGTAAACACACCATAATACGACTCAGATTCAAAAAATTGACATCCGCAGACACAAGATATCGTTTGATAGGCGGATGAAAATATTGATACCCCTTCTGATATGAAATACCCCACAAAGATACACTTGATGGACCGTGGAGAGCTTGTCCAAACCAGGAGAGAGGTCTTGGACAAATGCCACACACTTAAAAACTCTGGGGGTCAAATTAAATAGACTAGACTCAGGTTCTAGGTGACGCAATGGAACTTCAACTCCAAGAGGTGTAGCGGGCATCTTATTGATAAGGTAGGTGGCTGTAAGTACAACATCAGACCACAACTGTTTAGGTACATGCATATGAACCATGAGAATATGAGTAACATCTAATATGTGCCTATGTTTGCGCTTTGTATCCCTATTTTATTGCGAAATGTGTGGACAAGAAGTCTGATGTATGATATCCAAGGAAGCACAGTATGAAGTGATTTTAGACTGAACAAATTCAAGTACATTATCAGTTTGAAAAAATTTAGGAATAACATCAGAATGATTTTTTATTTCAGCCAAAAACTTCCTGAGTACATTATACACATGACTACGATTTTTAAGCAGATATACTCAAGACACCTTAGAAAAATTATCAAAAAAAACTATATAATATCTATGACATTATATAGGCTAAACTTTAGATGGACTCCAGACATCACAATGAACCAACTCAAATACAATAGTACTCAACACAAGACGTACTCTTTTGAGCGAAGCACAATGGTACTTACCTAACTGACATGACTGACAATTAAAACGTGAAACTAGACACCAAGATAAGGCCTGTTGAAGCTTTTAGTGAGAGGGATGACTCAACCAATAGTGCCACAAGGAAGAAGACTTGGAAGTAGACGCCACAGAAGCTAATCCTTAAGATATATCATCACGAACCAGCAGATACATTCTATTTCCTCCCTCACGGTTCAAATCAATCCTCCCTTCCGTTTGTAAATTCTGAAAAGTATAATAGAAAGGAAAGAATGTGATACAACAGTTTAGTTATTTTGTAATGACACTAATAGACAACAGGTTTATAGGAAAATCTGGAACAAAAAGAACATTGTCAAGTGTAATTTATGAAAAGGCTTGTATTACCCTTTCACATGAAACAGGACACGTTCGGCCATCAGCAATTGTCACTTACCGAAACTCATGTAATTGAGATAAATGAGTAACAAGCTACGTGTATCTAACATATGTGAGGAGGCACCAGAATCGATGATCCATGAAGGGTTCTTGGATGCAAGAAGGGCACTAGTACTTGAGGAGCTAGCATGGGTAGTCGTGACAGCTGATTCTATGATCTTTAGCTGCTGGAGTTGCTCATAATCTGTCTGCAAAACTGTACAAGTCGGTTTTTCAGTAGTGGCTGTAGCAGTAGTGGACTCTGTGGTAACATTGACTGTTTGTGGTTGGCTAATCAAATCCCAATACTTTTCAATCCTGTGCTTTAATCGTCTGCAGTGTGTACATTAGGGATGTCCACCTGTGTCACCTCGACCACATCCTTCACCTCGAGAACCACCACAACCACGACTCCGAGTAACGGTCATGGTTGACGGGGTTGACATTGTAGAAGATGCAGCAGTGGAGACATGTAGAACCTTTGCAAATGTAGTCTATAGATCTGGAACACTGTTAGATATCAACACTTGACCTCTGATATGAGAGTTGATGTCAGGATTCAGGCTAGCAAGATACACTGCAACTGCTAACTCTTCTCTATACTAACGCAGTCTCGTAATGCCCACTGTTAGAGGTTGATACACATCTATCTCATCCATAAGAGCACGAAGGCAAGTGAAATGCTCCTGAACTAACTGATCTCCCTAGCGAAGAGTACATAATTGCTCATATAACTCACAAACTCGAGAAATATTTTTCTCATGACCATATGTGAGGCGAAGTGTGTCCCATATCTTCTTTGCAGGTTGCAGCAATATGACCCTCTGTGCAACTGAGGGCTCCATATTATTAACCATTTAGGTGATAACTGCAACATTGTCAGCTAATCAATCCTCATATATTATCAAATTTTACATCGAGAGGTACATGTGTAAGATGTTTCAACTTTCTATGTGTCAAAATAAAGGTTTCAAAATTCTGTGACCATAAAATATAATTAGGGTCAAATAGCTTTTTAGAAGTACCACTCATATTCTTAAGAAATGAATTCGAGAAGCCATCTTAACCAAATATTTAACAAAAAATAGGCACAATACGGTTTGAAAAAGAGAAATTGTGAACCAGATTGCTCACCACGGTGTGTAGATGTGACGTATTCACACACAACGAAGACCAGAGACTTAGATAAGGCTAGAACATGGCCTAAACTGTCAACACACAGTATAGGAAGGGTTAGACTATCCTTTCAGACCTTCAAGAGAGAAAAAAGGACATCACCGGTGGTTGGACCAGTGTCAGTGACCCTTGGATGACTGGCGGCAGCGGACAGCTGCCTGAACGGCTAGGGAGGATTGGACGGCAACTGGGGAGACTGGAGGAGGGGTTTCCCGTGACGGGAGGAGGCTGCAACGGTCTAGGATGCACTGGACGGCGGTAGGAAGGCGCCAAGGCGGGCGGCGGCAGGTGGCTGTCGACGGTTGCTCTCCTTCTCTTCCTTTTTTTAGGGCTTTCTAGGCTCTGATACCATTTGAAGAGAGAAAAGAACAAAAAATCTATCTTATTGTATGTATAGTTACATATAAATAGAGAGATTAGATATCCTAGACATATGAATATTCAATAACCCGTTTACCCATGAAACAATAACATACTCATAAAATAACTCTAACACTAACTATTACTAGAATCACTAAATGAATAAATTTACTTAAAGCCTCATTGAATATCATTTACCGAAACAAATGAAAAATAGTTCAAGATCTATAAAGGAATGGATATGGTTCCTACATCTTAGACTTCTGTTTTGCATATCTACATACTGATTCTCTTGAAAAATGACTTGCAGTTAGGTCCCCTAGTTAGACAAATGATGCCCATCATGGAAGCATCTCCCGTCTACTCAATGGTCAGAAGTGCTTCAGGTACCTTCTTATTTGTATTGAGATTCCTTTTCAAGATAAAAAAGGGCATGAATAATATGTTATAATTTACTTCCCTCTGAATCATGCTTATTGACACTTGGTTCAGCTCCTAAAAATGTAATCTTATGTTCAAATTAAATGGTTTTAATTTTTAAATGAACTTTGATTGATGTATTACACTGTGGTATTCTACTATTTGAAAAAGGTGAGATTTTTTCGTCCTTATGAAAACTAGTGAAGAGCCCTTGTGGCTCTTCAGGGGTGTGAAAATTTAGGTCTAATTTGGCTGGTTTGATTAATCACATTCCTGCATGACTGTGTATGCACATGCATCACTTTCTGAGCTTTTTTCGGGTCCAATCTGTGTTTTTGTATTGTGCCAAAAATATTGTCTTCTGCAAAAAATTACACTTCAAGTAATTATTCTAAATATGCTTAACATTGGAGGACGAAGAGACATGACTTTGATCAATAATTGCTTAGAGTTGATATCTTCTTGGCTTTTTTTTTACTCAACTTTTGTTACAGATAGCATATACAAATTAAGTTGTACACACATGATTTAGGAATTGTTTACTTGTTTACCTGGCACACATGAACCAGGTAGTGACTGATGATTAATAGATTAGGAATAGTTGCCATTTAATGCTGAAATCCCCCCCATGGTGCTTAAGGCAAAAGAAATAAATCACGACTTTAAGTTGAGTCATGGGTTTTTTCAAAGGAAAAAAATTTTGTTGTGGTGAAGTTGCTTGAAGTATCAATTTTTATTATTTCACTACAAACATCCCAATAAACGGGCATGAACAATCACATTCAGGTCCTGGTCAATCTAACATTTTTTTTTTCACACGATGGAATTTCATTTGTTGTTGCTTGTTGACTTCTTGTAGTGTGAGGCATTAATGTAGTAGGGTTTTCCACAATAGATTTGTTTTTAGCAGATGCTTGTCATGAGACACTTCTTAGCTTTTACTCAAGTTCATTCTACTTTTCAGGGGATGCATTGAACAATCTCCTGGACACAGCTGGAGTATTGGCACAAAATTTTGATCCTGAAGCAATTGTCTCATTGAACAAATTTGTTAATCAGCTCCCATCCGTTATGAACCAGGTACATAGGGTGCCTGGAGCGTTTTCTTTTTATGACTGATAATATAACCTGGAAGATCATCATCTAAATCACTTCGAGTGTCATTTCATAACCTGGATAAGATACAGGATATTGTATTTATTTCAGGTCACTCAAGGTGTATCCGAGTTCAAGCCATCTCCCTCTGAAAATCGTGACTTCGTAAAGCAATCCTACAATGTGCCACACACTTTGCTGGTGTGCCTTCTTTACACATTTACTATAATGTTAGAAGGAAATGTATTTAGTTGCCTTCTGTTATCCATAATAAATGTATTTTCAACTTCCAGGTCAAATTCAGCACGGATGCCATTGATGACACTGACCTTCTTGAAAGTGTTTTAAGGCCATGTGTGGAATCAGGATGTGGCTCATTAGAAAAGGTCATCTTGTCGGGAAATCACATCACTCCATGTGCACAGGTATAATTTCTGGTTTCTTTCTTTCCTTCTTGCTGATTAAAGTCATTTCGTTTCAATTTGATCTTGGACTATTATTTGATTAAACTATTGATATTTATATGAAGATGATATTTATTCCTTCTTCTTCTAGACATTTTTCCAAATCATTTTATTAAGCTACTTCAGTATCAGTACGCAACAAGTGACCGGTTTGTGATGGTGGATCTGAATGATTTCCATATCATTAAAAAAAGATCACTTTGAATTCTAGAGTATCTTCTCTTGGTTAAAAGTTTCTTTTATTAGGAATTTTGCACAAAGTTTTGTAAGAACGACTGTATGGCTACTGGCTAGTAAGAACTTCCATTAGAAATGGATCCTACGGACTAACCCTGTTACATGGTTTAAAGCTTCCTTACGGTTATGTTAGTACTGTTTACAGGATTTATAGTGCATATAGTATTTCCCTGGTAAATTGAACAATTGCTGGCTAGACCTATCTCCTGTTGTAAAAAAAAAAATTGTCCATGTTACATGTCTCTGTGGAAATATCATCCTACACATTCATTATTTTACTTTCTACTTGTGCATGCATATAAAAGGAATAATCGGTTTCTCCTCCTGGCTGTGAGAGAAGCAAAAAGGCTACAAGATTTCAAGCAAATCCAACTCAACATGCTTCTGAAATTATCCTAGTCGTAGCTTTATATGGTTTTAACTTTAGGCCGCTCCTATGGTAAGGAGAACTTACACAACTCACTTGACCAAGGACCTTGAGGCCCTGCTCTTCTGGATGTTCCGAAAGTGTGGTCCGAAAGTGTGGAACCCCCTGTCAGACGTCTGTAGCCTACCCCACAAATCCAACATTCTATTTCTCTCTGGCTCTGTTGAAGCAGGCACTCTATTCATGATACCCCCTGACGAGGCGTGAGTTCTGATTCTTAATACGTCTTACTAATGAGCCTCATTACTTCAGCTTATCCTAGAGATAAGTGTTCGTGTTTGTTTGTCACATGTAGGGGCATAACAGAACATGCTCTTCTTTTAGTGTTAGTCTTTTTAATTTTCATATATAGGAATTTTTTAGTCAAATATTACCTTTCTTGTCCTGTATTAGTCAAATATAGGAATTTGTAAACTTCTTTTGCATTTAGGTGCATAATTGACAGAAGCATGGATAGTCTAGCCCTTTTAATGCATTCTGTCTTCAAAGTTCACCAATTCCACATGGATTTCAGCTTATAATTAAGATGTGTTATGCATGTAAGTGAAAGATATCTGCTCAAACCATTATTGTAATGTAATTTGTATGAAATAGTCAACCCAAAAATGATGGAACTTGCTTGTGATTAAAGTTGCAAGCTTTATTGATTAATGTTTGCAACTGTTATCAGCTTTGTATGATGACCTATTAGTTCACCACATGCCTTTTGTATGTGTCAGATTTGTGCCTTGGCACATGTCCCCATGGATGTCCGTTAATTTCTTGATGACATAGGGATTTGGGGTGGACGTCTAACGTTCGCTAATTCCCTGATGACATAGGGATCTTGGGTGGATGTCTAAGCCGAATGTCTGTTAATTTCCTAACGAGTTTGGGGTTAAGGGTAGACATCTGTTACAGACATCTAGCTTGTTTTTGCTTCTTCTTTTTTTTTGCTTCCGACTCTTTTATATGTAAGAGATTGTATTCTTCTTGTTATTAAGTAATAATATTCTCTTCTTCTTTGATTCTATTATGATACAGAGTCAAATCCTAACCTAGTCGCCATCTTCCTCCCTTTATTGTTCGATCTTCCAATATTGTTGACTTCCTCTTTCCCTCCACCACCTTTTTTACCACATTTTTTTAAATTCTCTTGGTGATCTAGTCTTTGATCATCTTCGTGCTGCTTGTTTGAGGACTGCCAGTCTATTCCTGTTAGATTAGTTATTATCATCTCTTACATGATTAACTACTGATTGTTATTTCTTATGCGTGATATGCATTACCTATGGCTAAGTCCTTTACCTTAACTTTTGCCTTTGCCTCTAAGTTCAAGGTAATTGTGGTTACTAATGTAAAGTTTAATGACTGTAACTATCTTCTATGGACTAAGCTTTTTTGTTTATTTCTTGGTTTTAAGACTATGAACGTCATCTTGATGATGATCCATCGAATTGAAAAGACTCCAAGTTTTCAACTTAGAGATAGTCTATTTGTGCAATACAAACATGGATGATAAATGTTGTGGAACTGGAACTTGCTGTTAGGATTGGTTGTGAATATGACAAAGGAGACGTGAATATCTATATAGGATTTGTACTTCAATGAAGCTAATGGATTGCGTACCTATGAGTTGTTCAAGAAGATTGTGGACAACAAACAAGAAGATTGGTCCCTTAGTGAGTTCTATTCAATCTATAAAGGGGTTATTACTAAATTTTGTGAGTTGTCTCTTACCACTGACATTAATAAACAAAAAAACAATCGGAAGATTTGTTTGTTTGTGGTTTTCTAATAAACTTAAATGAGAACCATGGGATGTTAAAGGGTCACTTATTGAATGAGAAGACGATTCCTTAATATTTGTGTTTTCTCGTCCGTCTATTGTATTCTTGACTTTATCCTCATCAACTATGACATTGCTGCATGTGATGGCTCTGGGGTTAACAAATTGCCTAATGGTCACTACTGATGGTCCTATGGAGGGTGTAATGTTTTGCTACGTGATGATCGAAAGTGCACATTTTGTGGCAAGCTGAGACATACAGAGTATATTTGTTGAAAAAAGCATGGAAAGCCAAATTGGATTAAGCGGTTAAAGCCTTCTAGAGTGAATGTGGCTATTGCAGACAATTCTTCAACATCTAGTGATATAATTCATCTGTCTCGTAAGGAGTATGACCATTTTCGTGTATCTCAATATTCTACCTATATTGTTACACATGCTCTTGAGTTGGGTATATCGGCCTTTGTTGCCTCTCATGATTAAGGTTGGTTAATTGATTCCAATGCCTTGAGTCATATGAGAGGTAATCACATTCTGTTTTCTAGTCTTTTTGTTGCCTTTTGGTGCCCTCCTATTAATGTTGTCGATGGTTCAGGGTCTCTAGTCACTGGCGTAAACACTATTAAAACCTCATCTGTTATGTTAGATCGTGTTTTACATGTTCTCAACTTATCCTTAACTTGTTATCTATAAGTCAAATTATCAAATCCTTGAATTATTTAGTAACATTTTTTTCTTCTCATTGTCTTTTTTAGGACCTTTAGACGAAGGAGACGATTGGTGGGATTATTGAGTCAGGCGAAGTCTACCATCTTAGTCCTACTTCTGTTACTGCTACGTCTACTGATGTTTCTTCATTTCAATGGCATTGCTGTCTTGGTTATCCTTCTCTTATGAAATTGAAGAATATTATGCCCTTTAGTGAGTTGGTATCAGACTTCTTATGCGATACGTGCCAATTAGGCAAAGATCATCGGGTGTCTTTTCCTTTGTGTCCTAATAATAAAAGTACTAGTTTGCTTCTGTTAGTTTATAATGTTGTTTGGGAACCATGTTGTGTTGCTATTATTGGTGGTATTAAATTTTTTAGCACCTATATGGGTGACTACTCTAGAAAGACATGGCTTTACTTGCTTAAAGATAATCATTTGTTTTTTATGTATTTAAATCTTTTCACAATAAAATAAAGACATAGTTTTCTACTCCCATGCGTATTTTCAAGACTGACAATGCTCTAGAATACATGAAAAGTTTTTTTGATACTTATTATTCTACTCATAGCATTATTCATTAAGTCCCTATTTGGATTCTGGATAAAACCAAGAATAAAGGTAGAATAGGAATAACTATTCCGTTTGTTAAGTTAAAAAGTGGAATAGTAATTTCTATTCTGATTTACTTATTTTAGAATAGCTATTTCGTAGGAAGGGTGGAATAAAGTTATTCCACTAAGTTATTCCACTAAGTTATTCTGATATATGTATATATACGGTGTGTTTATTTTTTTTTTAAATAATACATATATAATATAATATATATATTTTTTAAACTAGATATATATTTTAATAATCAAGTTGATTATTATTAATCTACGTGTTTTCCACTTATTCCAACACTTATTCTAATACTTATTCTACTTTTCATCCAAACCAGAATATCTTCTTATACACACTTATTCATCTTTAGAAGAAAATCACTTCCAAACAGAATAACAATACTATCAGAATAATAATACCACTTTCCACTTATTCCTATTTTTCTTATTCTACATTTAAAGAGGAGTTAAAGTTCTTGTGTTTATACTTCGCAACATAATGACATGACTGAAAGAAAAAATAGGCATTTATTGCATGTTATTTGGTCTTTGATGTTCGAAATGGATATTTCCAAAACTTTTTGGGGTAATGCTGTTTTGGTTGCTTACTTTCTTATCAATAGAGTGCCATCCTTTGTTCTCAAGGGAGCTTTTCCTTTTCAAATGGTCTTTCGAGATAAATCCTTGTTTCTTGTTGCTCTTCGTGTTTTTAGGTGTACTTGTTATGTATGTATTCATCAATCAATACTCTCGGACTCAAAAGGAATATTGTTGCTTTGATTTTATCTCTAAGGATTTTTTTGTTTATATAACATTCTTTAAGTAGTAACATTTTTTTGTTGAGTCCAACCCATCATCAGGTCTTCCTATTCCAATGTTCCCTGAGCTAGTCATATCATTTGAGCTTACTTCAAGTGCCCCTCCTCATTTATAGGACAATTCCACAAGACATCCACCCACTTTTGAAATTCAACTGACTACTACTGAGCCGCACTTAGATGGAGGCATGTCATCCTTGCTTCTAAGCGTTTTGGACTTTTGTATTGTTTTTGCAAAAGTATATGTTCCTATACTCAACATCTAATTACTAATTTTGTATCGTTTGATCATCTTAGTCCTTTTCATACCTTTGTTATGTTCATTAAACTTTTTTTCTTAGTTAAGAATTATCAAGAAGCTCTTCTTCGTCTTGAATGGAACAAGGCCATGGAGGTTGAGATAAAGACCTCACTTAAGAGAAAGACATGGTAGTTGGCCACCTTACCTGATGGTGTCTCATTTGTTCTATGTAGGTGGATATTTGCAGTGAAATTTTTACTTGATGAATCATTCGACAAGTATAAGGCATGTTTGGTTGGTAAAGGTTTCACATAGACATATGGGGTTGATTACTTGTTACGCGAATGAGTTCTACGAGGATACTTGTCTTTGTTGCTGTGAACAAGGATTGATTTATTTAACAAATGAGTGTCAAAAATACTTTTCTATATGGTGATCTGTTTGAGAAGGTGTATATGGAGTAATTACTAGGTTTTGTTGCTTAGGGGGACAAGATGGTATGTCGATTAAGAAAATCAATTTATGACTTTAAACGAAGTCTTTGTGCAAATCACTTGATTTACAATAATGCAAATCACTTGATGTTTGTTAAAAAAGATCTAGTGGCATTGTTATTGTTGTTATTTATGTGAATGATATCTCGATTTCAGGGAGTGGTAGTGCGGATTGTTGATGCGAAGACAATATCTTCAAGGTTAATTTGCCACAAAAGACTTGGACTTGTTAAGGTACTTATTTGGCATTAAAACTACTCATAGCAAACAAGGAATTGTACCATCTTAAAGAAAATATGTCATGGATCTTTTAAAAGAAACAAGCCTTTGGAAGTCAGATCTATAGACTCGTCGATAGAAGTAATTATAGACATGTGACGAAACAACGTGGTTTTTGAAGTTATTACTCGATATAGATAGCTGGTTGACAAGCTAATTTATCTCACTGTTACTAGACCTGTTATTATTACTATGCAGTTGGGAGAAAAGAAAGTCTATTTTATTATTAAGGTTAAAAGATACATATACATAGGTTGGAGTTAAATGGATACTTAAATGGATATCCAAATATCCTATAAAACAAGACTTAAGAAGACTTAACACTCCCCCTCAAGTTGGAGTATATATATCAATCATGTCCAGTTTGTTACAAAGAAAATCATAAGTCCCAACACAAAGCCCCTTAGTAAAAATGTCAGCACACTGAGCAGAATACTTCATATAAGGAGTAAACACAACCTCTTGCATCACCATCTCTCGAAAAAAGTGATGGTCCACTTCAATGTGTTTAGTATGCTCATGGAAAGTAGGATTATTAGCAATATAAATGGCTACTTGGTTGTTACAGTACATTGGCATAGGTGTAGAAGTAGGAAAATCCAAATCATTTAGAAGTGAACGAAGCCACATCATCTCACAAGTAGTCTGAGTCATAGATCTGTACTCAGCTTTTGCATTAGAATGAGAGACAACATTTTATTTCTTACTGCTCCACGTAACAAGATTACCCTCAACATATGTGCAATATCTAGAAGTAAACTTCCTATCTCCTCTATCTCTAGCATAACCAGAGTTAGAATAGATGTCAATCTGCAAGTGACTATTCTTTTTGTAGACCAGTTCTTTGCCTGGAGTCCTTTTAATGTAAGCTAGCACCCGTAAGACTCCTAGCTAGTGTATCATACTTGGTTTCTGTATAAACTAACTGAACATTGTATGTGATGTCTGGGTGAGTAACAGTAAGATAGATTAACTTTCCGATCAGTCTCCTGTATTTGCCAACAACCTCCAATAAAGGTGAAGAGCTATCCCAAAAATCCAAACTCTGATCTAGAGGAGTAGTCTCAAGTTTACATCTCAAAAATTTAATTTTTTGCAAAAGGTCTAGAACATACTTTCTTTGTGATAAAGGCATCCTGTCTCTAGCAAATGTAAACTTAATACCTAAGAAATACTTAGGTCTGCCTATGTTTTTGGTGGCTAAATACTTCTGTAGATGATCCTTCGTTTTTTGAATACCAGTAGCATCACTCTCTGTCATCAGAATATCATCTACATAAAGGTTAATAAGGCACAACTACTCTCTGTCTGCTTGTAAAAAGAAGAGTGATTCACCGCACAGCATCGAAAACTACAAGTAGAAATAATACTGTTGAACTTCTCAAACCAAGCTCGTTGACTCTGTTTCAATCCATAAATTACTTTCCTGAGTAGATACACCTGATTCTCGTATTGAGTAACATAATCTTGAGGTTGCTCCATATACACTCTTTCAGAAAGATCACCATACAGGAATGTATTTTTGACATCTAGTTGGTAAAGTTTCCAAGATTTATTTATAGTCACTGACAAAATGACTCTGATGGAGTTTGGTTGAGCAACAGAAGAAAAAGTTTCAGTGTAATCAATGCCATAGTCCTGTATAAATCTCCTTGTGAATAATCGGACTTCGTATCTGTCCACCATACCATTTGCCTTGTACTTGATAGTAAAAATCCATTTGCAAGTAACAACATTGTCCCCTCTAGTCTAAGTACTAGTGTCTATGTCTTGCAAGATCTCAGAGTCTGCATTTCTTCATCTATAGTTGCTTTCCACTGGGGTACTAGTCTTACCTCTTGGTAGTTCCTGGAAATTAATTCAGAAGAGATAGACAAGGAAAATGTACGAAAGGATGTGTAGTAGATGAAACACGTGTACCTTTCCTATGAGCAATAGGCAAATGAAGGTTTGTGGGTGGCAAATCTGCAAATGGTAAAGAAGACTTGGCTATGGGGGGACATGGCCGTCGTCGATATACTTGCAAAGTTTAAGATACCTCTGTCCTTGTAGTACGAACATTAGTGATATCCATCTCTCCATGCTCAACCACAGATGGTAAAGGAACACTTTCAAGAATTGAGGAGTTATTGTGAAAGAAACTTTAATCCTCGAAAAAGGTGACGTTAGCAAATACAATGTATTTCCTGGTAGTAGGAATATAACAATTATAGCCATGCTGAGTACCAGAGTAACCAATGAACACACAACGAATAGACCTTGGGGTAAGTTTGTCCAGGTTAAGAGTCAAATCTTGAACAAAGACAACACTGCTAAACACTCTAGGAGTAAGAAGAAAAGGACCAAGACCAGGATAAAGTCTTTGCAATGGAACATCTCTGTCAAGTGATGTAGATGGCATGCGATTGATGAGATATGTTGTAGTCAGGACTGTATTAGACCAAAGATACTTAGGAACATGCATCTCAAACATGAGTGACTGGGTAACATCAAGAATATGTCTATGTTTACGCTCTGCAACTCTATTTTGTTAGGATGTATGTGGACAAGAAGTTTGCTGCAACACGCTTAAAGATTCGCAGTATTGTTGAAGGTTTGTTTGAGTGAATTTTAAAGCATTGTTAGTACAATTTTTTTTTGGATAGATAGAAAATTGATTCTTTATTTCCATGAAAAAGGTTTTAACAATGTCAAGTACATTAACTCTATCCTTCAAAAGATACACCTAAGAAACATGAGAAAAATCATCGACAAAAACAATATAATATCTATGGCCAGACACAGAAGAAGTTTTGGTAGGACTTTAAACATCATAATACACTAAATAAAAAGGACACTTACTCCTAACTAGACGTAGACCTCGAAAGGTAGCACAATGATGCTTACCAAACTCACAAGACTCACATTTAAAAAAAGACACAGATGATCAAGGAAGAGTATTGCAGTTTCTGATGAGAAGGGTGGTCCAGTCGATGATGTCATATAATGGATGATTCATCTGTGGAAGCTAAAGATGCAAAGCCTCGAGGTATCTCATCCTTGACAAGCAGGTAAACTCTTTGGCCTTTATTACGTCTCAAATCAATCCTCTTCTCCGTCTGTAGGTCTTGAAAGGTACAGTGAAAAGGGAAGAATGTTACACTACAATTTAAATGTTTGGTAATGAAGCTAATAGATAAAAGATTTATAGGAAATTCAGGCACATAAAGAACTTTTTCTAAGGTTAACTGAGGTGTAGTACGAACAGTGCCTTATCCAGTTACCAGACAGGTTCGGCTATCAGCTATAGAGACAAATCTAATATTAGGTATTTTAGAAATGCGAGAGTAGAGGTCACGATTACCTCTCATGTAAGAGAATGCTCTTGAATTAATGTTCCGGGAACTGTTCCTAAAGGCTATTAAACCATATATACTTGAGGTGGAAGCAGTAACATGAGATGCAACAACAGGTGTAGATTGAGCCTCTCTATACTGAACAAACTGAGCATACTCCTCCTAAGATAGAGTTGCTAGCTGAGTACTGGGGATAGAAGTATCTGCAGGCATATGTGTCACTTCTGTGGAAGCTTGTGTTCACTCTGGTTTACCAAACTTTTCCTAGCATCTATCAAATTTGTAGTTAGTACGACTATAGTGCTCACATTGAGTCCGACCTCTGCCATCACCTCGTCCTTGGCCTCCTCTATTAAAATTACGGCTGCAACCACGACCACGCACAGTCATAGTAGAATGATCAGCAGTAGGAGTGGTCACACCTATAGAAACACGTAGAACCTTGGCAAAGGTGCTCTTTAGGCTCGAAGTAGAATCAACTTCAAGAATCTGACTTCGTATCTGTGAGGAGATCTCTGGGGTTAGTCCAAAAAGGTAAGCAGCAATAGCAAGCTCTTCTCTGTATCGACGCATGGTCGAAATATCAGGAGTAAGTGGTTGATACAGGTCAAGTTCGTCCAGAAGAGCACGAAGCGTATCAAAGTAATCCTGTACTGAATTGTCTCCCATCATTAAAGTAAAAAAATTCTTATAGATCTTAAAAATCCGAGAAATGTTTTTCTTATAAACATATATCTGTTTAAGAGTGTCCTAGATTTTCTTAGCAGAGCAAAGAATCATAACACTGCGAGTAATTGTTGGTTCCATGTTATTTACTAACCAGGAGGTAATCGCCGAATCATATGCAAACCAACCTTCATAAGTGCTATCTTTGTCATCCGGTGGTGGCTGAGTTAGATGTTTGAGTTTACGGTGGGCAATCAAGAATATATCAAAACTCTGTGACCAGAGTAGATAGTTCTTTCCATTCAATTTTTCTGAGGTGCCACTTAGGTTTTTGACTAGAGATTTTCGAGAGGTTTTACTAAATGATGGAAATCATATCTGAAAAAGTACCAATGTGATGCAGAAAATCAAGAACAAATCCCTCCAACACACAATAATCAGGTGGAAAGCACAAGTCACCCTCAGTAGTAGTAAAATACGAGAGATACGTTAAATATACGAAGCGTACAATAGTTGTAGGGCTATCGAATACCCTCCGGTGGTAGTAGTAATGATTTATGACACTTCACTCACATGTAGATGTGCATAGAAGACAACTACAGAGGCCGTCAACAAGAAAGAAGAGGCCAGGGACCCCTTAGGGCAGCCAGACAGACCTTAAAAGCTCTGTCGGCAGCTTGCAGAGGCTCGGACGCAGCCTGGTGGTACCTAGAGGTTGGTCGGAGTAGAAATAGCACCGTAGGTAGTCGTCGGAGGTCCAACGAGCCCAAACAGGGCCTGAGGACAGTAGACGGCGAGCATGGAGGCCTGAGCAAGGTCGAACGGCGGGAGTAGAGGCCTGAGCAGGGTCGGACGGTGCTGCAGAAGAAGAAGTTGGGCTCAGGCGGTGCCGCAGGTGGTCGGAGGAAGTCTGACAGGGGTTGCCGGCGTTGGAAAAGGTGGCCGAGGTTGAGGAAGCTAGGGTTTCTTTCCTGGGCTCTGGATACCTTGTGCAGTTGGGAGAAAAGAAAGTCTATTCTATTATTAGAGTTAAAAGTACATATATATATGTTAGAGTTAAATGGATACTTAAATAGATATCTTGGTTAACCAGTACATGGAGAAACCCAAGCATTGTCACTAGGATGTCGTGTGTCATATCTTGAGATACATAAAGAAAACTCCAAGGAAAGGATTATGGTTTAAGAAGAATGAACATCTAAATATCGTCACCTATTCTGATGATAGTTATGTAAGTGACAAGAATGACAGGAAATCCACATTAGGATATTGTGCTTTTGTTGGAGGCAATCTTGTATCATGGAAGAGTAAGAAATAAACTATTGTTTCGAGATCTAGTGGTGAAGTAGAATATAGAGCTATGGCTTTTGCTACTCGAGAGATTATTTAGATAAAATCACTTATGGGAGACTTTTGAGTGTCCTACAACAATCCTATTCCTATGTTCTATGATAATCAAATGACCATTCATATTGCTAGCAATCTAGTTTTTCATAAATACACTAAATATATTGAGATTAATTGTCACTTTGTGAGGAATGTTGTGATTAACTAGATTATTTACACTCCGTATCTCCATTCGAAGGAGTAAATTATTGACATCTTCGCATAAGTGCTTAAGAACGATGTTTTTCACTATTTAGTAAGTTGTGCATGAAGAATATCGATACTCTAGCTTGAAGGGGCGTGTTAAATTTGTATTCAGGTAAATGTCCACTAATTCCTTGATGACACAGGGATCTGAACAAACGTCTCAGCCAGATTTCTACTAATCCCCTGACTAGTTTGGAGTCAGGGGTTAACATCCGTTGCGGATACCCAACTTGCTTATTGTATTCTTGTTGTTATTAAGTAATAATATTCTATTCTTTTTTATTTCTTTTAGTATGTAACTTAAAAAATGTGACTAGTTGGTCATTATTGCAATGTATTGTTAGTCACAAATTCACTAAACCTAAAATTGGTGGAAATTGGTTGGTAATTACGGTTATATACTGTTCTTTTTTTAGATGATGTTTGTTACTGGTGTAGGCTTTTGGCTTCTACTGTGGTCCTTCATTGTTCAATTTTTTTTTTTTTGGCAATTCAACTTGACATCTACATGGGTAGTTGATTATCTTTGACATGTTACAGATGTCAGAGGTGTTTATGGTACTTTTATTCAAATTATTATGGTAAACTTTTTGACATTTACAAATGCGTTGCAACGACCATATATTTCACGTTTTGCTTTCTTTTAACTATCATGCTGGGGGAATTTTAAATGGTTCTCTCTTTTATTCATATCATATCTTGCATCTTCTTCTGTGCAGGATATAAAATGGCAAGTTGGTAATCTTTACACTCCAGCAGACGCTTTTGCCCAAGTTTTGAAGTCTCTATCACTGAATGATACTAGGACACTTGCTAGAACCACCGTAGAATGGCTCAATGCAATCAAACATGAATGAGGTCAAACTCCAGACTTTCACTTACATGAGCACAAACTTTGTATATAGTTAGAAAATGATGATTCTCATTATTTATCCCATAGCCATTCACTACGGTTGTTGGGTTGAAGTAAATATTGCCCGGCAGCCTGTTGTTCCCCTGCCTGAGTGATGTGTAATATGGTGCTTATTGAAACTTCCAACTACAATCATATTTTCACAAAATCACTAACCCACAGCTGGATTCGACGTTATAGACTTGATATGTGTGTCACGTCGTACAATACGGCTTATGCATATCAAAATGATGTTTAAACCTCGCCGTTAATTTTGCTCCGGTTCACATAGTACGTCCATGATGGATATCTACATTCGATAGCTTTTACTCGGGGCTTGGCATTTTTTGGTTGCATTCCGGTGTTTAGTGGAATTGATGTTTTGATTTCTCTTTAATCGGGTTGAGGAAGAAAAACGAATCAAAGAGGAGAAGATGGTTGCTATATTGTTGTACCCGCTGAATCAGAAATTAAATTTGCAGAGAGTGGTACTTTGCATTATATATGTTATTAAATTTGGATAAATTATTTAATGAAATTCATCCTTATTTTTGATATTAAGATCTTTTTATCATATATTGTTAATAATACATCCAATGAGAGTGGTACTTTACATGATATATGTTATTAAATATAATTAACTTATCAAGTGAAGTTCTTTCTTACTTTTGATATTTAAGGTCTTTCATCATTTATCATTAGTAACACATGTAATGTTTTTTATAGAGTCTAATGTGGTTGTACACTAGTACACAGTCAGTATAGTTGTACATTAATGGTTGATCTGTTGATTCTTTATGAATAGTTGATGCGATTTTTTCTGTTTTTTAGACTTTTTCCTATATACATTACAATTGTAGGATAGCAATCTAATGGTAATTGATCCTTCAAGTACAGTTTATTAGCTAGGTATTACTGTATAATTCCATTTTGGTATTTTTTAATGCAATTTTGGAAGTATAGTAATGATGTAGATGTTATCTCTCTTAACTGTTGTTAACTTTGTTTCTCTTAACAATTGTAAATCAAATATTGTTACTTCTTGCTTATTTATCTTTTTTTATTTTGTGTTTTGAATTTAAATTTTTTTGTTTCCTTCCTTCTTGTTTTACAATTAGCAGTAATTTTTCCCTATTTCATGGATTTGAATTTGAAATACATATGTTAGTACATCTAGGTTTTGTAATAATTTAATTTGAAACTCATTTTGTTGAAAAACTTAATAGACCTAGAAAATAACATGTGTACATAATGTAGGATGAGATTTTTATATGTTGAATTTGAATTTAAGTGTGTTTACAATAGTAATTAATTATTTTATGGTTTTTAAAATTGATTTTAATAATATTTTATAAATGTTTATTTGGAAAATAATGTCGAAACTGTTTACTATTTGCAAACAATTTTAGTTTTATTATAATAGTTTTAGTATTATCATGTGTAGTTCTAAGTTAAAAAATTAAAATTTGGAAGGAAAAGGGAGGATTTTTTGTGATTCGGAGAAAGTCAAACGGCCTTTTGGCGATTTGGTTTGGATTTGGCTTCTTGAGCAACCTTAAAAGTTGGATTGTGTGTTTTCTAAGGATTCATGAATTGAAAGTGTAACCATGTCGGTGGGGGGAATCGTACTCTGAATGCGATTGGGACCACATGGAGACTGATAAGGTCACGATGAATCCGAGGATGGGAAGATAGCTTGAAAACACTAGAAAAAGTAATGTAAAGATAAAACATGGAGTCGCCACCTAGTCTATTTAAAACGAAAAGACAAGAAAAATCGTATCGGAAAATTGAAACTCGAAACCGAATACGAAAATAAAAGATGACTTAAGCCAAATGGATTTGACGTATGGATCATTACGAACTGGAGAAAGGGTAAGGGTTTCTATTACGTACAAGGAAGGTGTTAGGCATCCTTGTACGCCTGACGAGTCGATTTTTCTCGGAATTTTCACTTACATGCATGGTTATGTGGGCATTTGAATGCCAATTAGTGTGGTCATATGGATGATGCAAGAGAGATAAAGTTATGTGACTAAAGAAACATGATATGTCAAAAATTAAATGTGATCAAACCAAGAGGCATAAAACAATACTAGGGTTGCATGTGTGGCGGGGTTAATAGCTAAACTGTGTCAGATTTTATCCTTGGACGACACGGGCATGAGCAACGTGTAAGCGACATGCGCACCTAGGACGTGCCTCCCAGAGATGTCCCAGCAACTTACTATCATGGCCATATCCGGAGCACGCAAGGAGTACAATGTTGTAGCTATTAGGGTACTGGAAACATATATCAGGTGAAGACTTATGCATGGGCTAGAAATTAAGAGAAAACCATCTTCATAAAAGAAAACCTAAGCGAAAAACAAAGAATGCGAGCAAACAAAGAACAAAACCATGCTAGTAGGAGAAAACATGTAGGAGTGACCTAAGTGGAAGGGGGTGTGGTTTAGGCTTGATCGAGTCTGACTCTGTCTAGGCCTTGCCCGATACGTGCATGGGTGGCACGCTATCAGGGTGTGCAAGAGATACAGGAGTCAAACCTTCTTCCTTCATCGCCTCTTCCACGGAAAGCGATGCATCATCGGACTAAAAGGATCGTCGGGGAGCTTAGAGAGACTACCATGACATGATGCAAATATAGAGAAATCAACGAAATGCAATGGATTCTTCTCCCCATCCTCGTCATCGACGTCAGTGCCGATCCTCTTCCGGCGAGCCTCCACGAGAGGTTTCCGGCTTGGGGGACTGACTCGGTCACTTTGAGGAGTGAGGGGAGAAGGAGAGGTGTCATTGGACGTCTAAATCAGACGCTCAAGGGCTGGGACAGTCTCATGCCGATGAATGTCGTCCGCCAGCAGGGAGAGCAACGGGATGCAACGAATGGAGATGAAAACACAAAAGAAACCAAACGGGAGTAATGCAATAACAATACTTGATATTCCTATAGTGGTTGAGAGGAAGTGTTGTACCTGTTGACGATTGGAAAGTGTCGTCGGTATCGACGATGATGGGTTCCGACGGGGGAGATTGACACGATGATTGGACGGTTGTGGGTGGTCCGGAGATGGTTGGGGATGCTTAGAAGGAGCTCGGGATGCTCACCGGAGGTGGAAGAAGAGGGCTACTCACAGTTTGAGTGTTGGGTTTGAATTTTCTAGCGAGGTTTCTCTCTCTCATGAATGACTGATTGTCCTTCTCTGGGGTTTTGGTGCTCATGCTTGCAGGGTAGGTGGATGGGTGGCATGATGAGGTGAGCTCATTAGAAGGCTGTAGGGAGTGGCTCGTCAGTGTTGTTGCAGAGCTCGCGTGACGACAAGTCGGTGCAGGGTGTGAGAAGGCTGGTGACAGGTTGGGAAAGGCTAGAGGTGTGTCAGGCAGGCATGTCGGGAGACATATCGACACTTCGTGCACATTGTCGCTCGTACGAGGTACGAGGTTGTGCAACAAAAGCGACAAGTCAAGCGGTGCTTACCAGGCTGGTTTGGCCCTGACGCGCTATCGGACTACGCATGTCGTAGGGCTAGAGCACACATGCCGGGTTTTAGGAGTTGGGCTTAGTAAATGAGTGGGGTTTAGGGTGATTTTGGAGGTTTTGGGTTGGTTTAGGTTTATGGGCTTGATTGTAGCATTGGAATAGAACCGGGTCCGCCATCCAGTTGCACTCTCTAACGAGTCTACTTGCGAACATGAGCCAGAAACCGAGGTGTCTACAAAAAGTTATACTTGTTTTCCTGTTTGATTATTAATTTAGTTTCAATAAATGTAAGCAAACATAACATAATACGACACTACTTTGATGTTAGAAAATTATAACATTTTTTGTTCAAACTAAAAGTTTCAAATCATTCAATGCCAATAATAATGGTCATATATAACATAATATAGTACTAGTTTATTATTAATAAAATTAAAATTTTTTTTATTGAAAATATAAGTTTCAATTCATTTAACACCACGATGGTCTTTGAAGTTTTGGTTTTGATGAAGGATTGGTTTGAGTGGTGGTGGCAACATTGATCTAGGCGATGGCAACAACGCAATCTGGCTAGTGGCGATGTTGATTTGGGTGGTGACAACGATCTAGTGAAGATAGTGATGTTGGTCTAAATAGTGGTGCTGACATTGATTTGTTGGAAGACGATGGTGATGTGTATACGGTTCAGTCAAAATTGGTTAATCGAATCGAACTAAATCATTTTTGATGATTTGATTCGATTACATTTGTTCAATGGTTTGGTTTGTTTCTTAAATTTTGGAATCACTCTTAGCGGTTGAGCTCTTGATTTTAGGTATAGTTAACCGAATCAAAACGAGAACCGATTCATACACACACACACACACACAGAATTCAGATCAATTGCATCCTCCTTAAATTAATTATTTTAAGGGAAGATGTAATATGACCATTGGATATTGATTTGATGGTGTTTATCAAAACCACCTATTTTGAAGTAATACTACTAGTGGTTTGTTTTTGGAGGAATTTTTTTTCCAATTTTTATTTAACTACATTTAAGTGTGGTAGTTATTGATCTGAATAAAAAACAGTTTTATTTTTCAGTTTAGTATTATTGAAGTAAATAAAACATAGTTTTGTATTATTGAACTACATAAAAAATAGGTTTACATCATTGATTGTTTACTGTTATTAAATGTTGATTTTTAATTTAATATTATTGAACTAAATTAAAAAATAATTTCATAACTACCATGACATTTGGTTAAAAATATTTCACTGATCAATATTACTAAAACAATAATGATTTTTTAGTTTGTAGAACAATTATGTATTACAGAATAGTCTAGTATTACTAAACTGAATATCAAATAAAACAATGACTTTTTCGTTTACAGAATAGTTATGTATTACAGAATAGTTTAGTATTACTAAACTTAATAACAAATAAAACAGTTTAGTAATACAACAAATCCCACTACCACTTCCTAATACATCATCTCTTTGACAACTCCAACTATGCTGCCTCGTATCAGTAGGGGATGAGGATTAGTACGTTCTAGATTGATTCTGGGAGTCTCATGGGTGTTGCACTTGATGAAATGACAATGGATCTATGTAGGAGGGAGTGGGAGGAGGGGTGACAACACAGATGAGATGTAGCAGTGGCTTTTGGACAAGGGAGTTGGGTGATGGTTGCTCCAACGGGAGGAGGTCAACGGGAGGGGGATTTGATCTAGATCTGCATTGCCAAAATCACACAATAAGCATACGAACAAAAAAGGATAGTAACCACATAAGGCCAAACTTGGGAGGGGGTGTGGTTGTTGGATCGACTGCCATTGCTTGTTGGGAGGAGGAGGTGCTGGTGAGTTGTCAAGGGAATGCGACAGTAGCACGCGGGGGTCTCGGGAGACAGGAGGTTGCGATGACAGCACATGGAAGTCTTGAGCATCAAGGGGGAGGTGGCAACGACACACAGGGGTGTGTAGGGAGAGGGGGAGGCGGTGACAAGGGCACGTAGGGGTCTCGAGCGACAAGGAGGAGGCAACTTGCGTTGCAACAACGAAGGGGTCTCTAGTGGTAGTTGGGAAGCGATGACAACTCATATGGGTCTCGAACAACAAGGGGGAGGCAACGTGCACGACGACTTTGGGTGGGAGTGACGAGTCGGCACTGGGACGAGGGTGGAATGTAGGGTTTAAGAGAGAATGGGGGGGGGGGGGGGGGGGGGGGGGG